>CM057138.1:23647049-23785908 GCA_029964075.1 Patiria pectinifera | reverse complement strand
CACCCCATTCCCCCCTTTTTTTTTAGTGTGGAAGCAGGGCCTATTATACGCATTAATATATTTTCGTTATTAAAATATGAAGTATAAGGTTATTCACAAATTAATAATTGACCGATGAGATTGTATCAATTGTCAGCCTAAACTATTCCAAATAATGAGTACGGGTATCCATTCAGTACGTTTTGTCAGGAAATCCCAATTTGCTTTACATTTGGGATAATATATCACCACCTTAAAATAGTTGACGGTAACATGTATTCTGTACTGGCTAAAAGCATTATCTTCAATCCCGCTATATGGCATTAAATGTGATACATCTGCGCAAACGCGGCAAATATCCTAAACTCACTTTGTGTTTGCTGTCACTAGTGTCAGCCACGAAAATAAAAGGCCCTATAAACCGTGCCCGTAATAATGGGTTCCTAGCTCTATGTTAAAAGCAAGCACGATCCTCGAATACACCCCAGGATCCATTACAATCAGCTTGACATTTACGCAAGCATTACATCCCGTTTTGATTCGGCCGTCTTCTCGTGTTATACTTTTCCTTGAGGAGGAAAAAATCAATTCCTTAATATCGTAATCATTGCTCAAATTTATGAGTGATAAGCCGACATGCGGAAGACGATTAAATTCTTTCTTTATCTCTGTGATTTGTGACTTGACATATTGCAGTTCAAGCTCTTAGGCCTATAATAAGCTGACGCATTCCAAATTATGGCCTGCGCATGTTCTGAACTTCGTTTTATCAAAGGAAAATACTATTTCATGAATGAGGATGCTTCACACTGCTCCTTCAAAATAGAATGTGTGGCTCATTACGGTGTGTGACTTAAGACCTATGATGAAGTGACATGTGTACTTGCTTTGAAGATCGTCACGTGATAAAAAGGTATTGAACATGAGCAGTCAATGCAGGCTAAATTGTAGACACGGCCTAACGCGATGTTGCACCTTGGTATAAAATTAAGGTTTTAACGTTTACATCGGATGAGACCTCTAAGATTTTTGCCGATAATGTGATTCAAGATCTTCTGCAAAGAATCATTGTGGTCCAAGACGACACTAGTGTAGAATAGCTGTAGCTCTTTAATGACTGAGACCGGAATCTTGCATGAGCTTTTGCAGCACGATTACTCAGATAATGACAAGACGGTGTTTAGACGATTCACTACAGGGAGAAATTATGCTGCATTTAGATGCACACCTCGTATCCCATCCATAGGTATCGCCAGGATGGGGCGGGTGGGGGCGCTTGACCCCCCCCCCCGGAAAAGCACGTGCAAAAGCAAAAACAACAACAAAAGGAGAGAGAAAAAAGGGAAAAACTAAAAAAGCGGCATGAATTCATATTGCTCTTAATTTAATACACATTTAACAACATGGGCGTCTGCAGGGGTGTCAATGGGGGTGGGGTGGGCAAATATCCCCCCCCCCACTCTCGAAAGAAATGATAAATTGAGAAGATGCTAGAGAAAGTACAAGGATTTAGGGAAATAATGTGCTTCCCCCTACCCCCCCCCCTCCCCCTCTAGAAGAAACTCCTGGCGAAGCCCATGATCCCATCCACGGTTAACTGTTTGGATTGATTAACATGAATACCGCAGTCGATTGCGACGAACCTATTATTACATTATGACCAATTAATGTCTTTTTAAGAGATGAGACGGATTACGTATCACTGGCAAACACCAGTGGCGTAGCACGGTCAAGTTATTGGGGGGGGGGTAAATTTTTTGAAAAGGGCACTTGCACATTCATGGTGAAATGTAGACAGGTTTTTTTCTCCGGACACTTGGCCTCCGTAAAATCAAAAAGTGTGTGTGTGTGTGATAGGCCGATACATGTGCGCAATTCTTAAAAAGGCACCTAAAACGGCAGATGCCACAAAAAAGGGCACCACTTCTTTTTTTTTTTAAAGGGCACTTCTTAAAAAAAGGGCACTCTTTACAAATTATTGGGGGGGGGGGGGGGTTAAGCCCGTTGAAAAAATGGCATTTGAATGAAAAAAGGCAGTCTTTACAAAATACTGGGGGGTAAATACCCCCCCCCCCACGCCTATGAATACAGCAGCCGGGGAAATCGTAATCAAATTAATTTTTAGAATATTGATATAAGACAGGTGGGTAGTCACCTTCAAGCAACTTTCCACTGCCATTTTGACAGAGATTATCAAAACATTAATTTTGTCATTCATGTCAATTTTATGCATTTATAACATTCTAGGTTCAGTCTGTTTCACCAGAATTTACAATTGTTCTGCATGCAACCATAATAGGGCAATCCCACCCACCGGGCATAAAATCGCGCTCGCAGAGATTACGAATCTTAAGGGTCTTGTTATTTAAGATGCTGAGTCCCCACGATCCCTCCCCAAGGAGGAACATATCGATGCTGCATCCTCTATATTCTCCTCGTCTCTCATATCATTAACGCGGGCTTTGAGTTCAACCATAAGAGATACCTTAAGGGCCAAGCATCGTTGGTATAATGCGCACACTTCGGAAGCTACGCACGTCCTGTATGATGTTTGTGAGTGAATACTCTAGATATTTTCTGAAGATAAGAGGCACATGTACATCTTATTAGAGTGTAATGAAAGCAGGGACGAAGGGATGAAATACGGAAGGCCATGGGCGGATTTATAGATCCAGATTTGAAGGAGCGAAGAATCTTATGGCAGCGATATTAGCTTTGGGGAAAACTTGCATAATAATTTACAGTAGACCACAAATGGTGCAATAGTATCGTAGCTGCAGTGAAAGATAATAATGATGGATGTGTTATGGTTACATGAATACATTATTGCTTTCAAATTTGAGCTTAGATTGCGAGTTCAATGTTTTTATAAAGAAGCCTTTAGTATTTCTTAATATCTTAATCTGATTTTAGTGTTGCTGTTGTGCTTCTTTTGTTCTCATTTTCATAATTTTTAAGTCACAATTTCGATGATGAAATTAAATCGTCATATTGACGTCAATTGGTCTGCCTATGGACAACAGATTCATTTCATGTGTTATGGATAAGTATGCCTTAAGGCGGAGTTTGAGGGCAATTGTTTTGTATTTCCCAGATAGGCATGAGTAAACCATTTTGTGGGTTCATTGTAAAAAAAAACAAAAAACATAAAATAATAAAGATCCCCTCTGAGATACCTGCAACGCATAAGGTCAATCTACCAGGCACAACCCATGTAAAAATTTCATGATCAACGTTCACGTGCTTGGTGAATCAAAATCATGCATGCCTGTTGATATTTCCTTTAGTTTTCAGTGTTCATGTGTCAAACAGTCCACTGCACATTTTACAGTCTTTTCTTTCAAACCAGAGCTCAACTCAGTTCTTAACTCAGTTTAACAACCGACTATAAATAAAATGCACCCGGAAAAATGCATTTCTGCAGGCAGTTACCAGTCATGTACAATCTTTAATTAACCCCGCCCTATCAACAACCATGCTCTGTAACCTACAAACCACAATAAATTCAGACAGTCTTGCTTACTCATTAAACCACACATTGATGCATTCACTCGTCATCCATTCAGTCCTTACAAGACGGGAAGGTTAGTCCTTACAAGACGGTCAACCTTCCTCCCTGTTTTATTTACCACATCCTTCTCGAATTTAGGTGAAGGATTCTTTCCAAAGCAAGACTTTCGTTTTCATGCCCTGCATTTTAAGTGGGGCCAACTGATAGGTTTGCAAGCGCGGCCATGCATGCCAGAAGCTCTAAGAGACCTGTCAAGCGTGCTTCACGTTGCCTCACCATCAACTTGCCTCTTTTTCTGCTCTCTTTCCCCGCTCCATTTTCCCCCGAGAGTCCCTAGCCGGACCCCGCTTCTCCCAGAAAACAAAAAAAAACAACGACATAAAATCGATGGGTCCAAACATAGTGCATCGAAATTTCGCAAACGCAAACAGGAGCGCATTTACATGACCACGCGCAGTCTTGCGCGATCAGAGACTTTCCGGGTGCTGTACCTTATGGCGTATTGACGTCATCTCTTAATGAGAGAGACAAAAATAGACCTAAAAACACTCGAAAGAAACGAATCTGGCTTCAAAACACTCGTATAGGGATGGATGTTATTGATACTAAGAAAGAAATTACATTATGTGAGGGATATAAATAATCAGTGAGCCATCAGTGGCGCATGTGCCCAAGTTTGTACGACAATGCATGATGAAAAAGATGCATCAACTTCGATTTAATTCCTTGCTGATTAAAAAGGGGGAAAGAGGAACACAGGCAAAGAAACGCGCTGTGATTTTGGCTGGTAAATGAAGCTGAACAGTATTCGACATTTTACCGAATTCTTTAGACCCTCCAACTCACCCAGGCGTGCTCTCCCCACTAAATCCTGAAGACATTCTCCTGCGGGAACTGCAGTGTATCTCCTTTCTTGTTAGTGGAGATTATTATCTCTCTCATAATTCATCACTGCTTTTGCTTCGTGATTATTTATTAAGAATCGCCGCATCGAGATTTTGTTTATGCCAACCCCACCGGATTATGCACAGCGAGGCATTCTCGAAGCGTGCCGATGTATGCTGTACAAGTACTTATAGCAACATTCCATCAATATAGCCCGAAGCAGCTATATTGTAAATGCCACGGGCGTTAATTGCTCAATCAGACTGCATGTTCTGATATTATTATTTTGGTTATTATGAATTGGGTCTGTGTAATTATACTGTTTCTGTTGCAATGCGTCACTGTCAACCGAAGGGAGTCGACAACCCTCGAAGCATTTCGTCGAACCATCTTTGCGTTGACCATCGTGTAAAAACGCATGTGACTTGTAAATTGTAGGCCAAATGATTGTGTGGAGTAGGCCAAAATGATCTACAATCACGTTTTGCCATTGACCTTTCAAATATCCACGGGGAGGCAGGATTGTGGACGGCGCAGCCGCAGTTGCGTTGATACTATGCAGATTAGCCTCATTAATGCGCGACTGTGGACCAATCAGTGCTAATGATTCACTGCACGCACCAAGCTCGTGTTACGGTGTGTATGTAAAAGTAACCCTCTGCGATGTCGTCTGCGTCATTAATTTCAGCAATGCGATACGAAATAGGTCTTGCAGCGTGCTCTAGTTGTTTTTAAAAGAACAGTGTCATTATATGCAAAGGATCACTTTCTTCGGCATGTCTTGCTGTGTTGGTTCTCCGATATTGCTGGATCAACTTTTAAGTTCAATTGAACTTAAAAGTCGTTTATCGGAAAATAAAAATGACCCATGTTATTGACTAATAATAATAATCAGAACATCATCAATCTTGCCTTGACAATGCTAACATGTTAATAGTTACTATTACTTGTATTTTGCAATTATTCAAATCATTCATGTTAGTTCAGGTTCCAGATGAGTGCAAAGTTTTACTGATACGCCAGAATTTGAAGCAGTTTGTTTGCTTATACCTCTAAAGATCAACGTGGCAATGTTCATTTTCTAATTGTTTCAGCCTTTTTTCTTGTTTTTGGCTTTGTTGGGTCCGTTGAAGTGTTCAGCTACGGTCATCTGTATCTCAGGCGGTGTGTGTGTGAAACTAATGACTGATATTTATTAATTTGCATTTTTTTTCTTTCAAATTTCAGAAACTAACACAAACACAGCTCCGTACAAGAATTGATCAGCATACCTGGAACTACTACCTGCCGGTAGTATTGACATATATTGGATCGTTGAATTGACTCAGAGAAGGCATTTCTGAGTGCAGTTGCACGCACCGAAAAATTGTGATCATTGAGCAGCTTCCCGCCATTTCCTGTTTTTGGCGTGAACGGAATTAACCACGCCACTAGTATGGCTTCCCTGAATTGACCCGAGGCGCTCTTCCAACCAAACCAAGAAAACACGGCACTCATGAGTATGTCTGAAAGCTCCTCATCCGAAGACGAAATTTCAGTCTCTCCGCCCGGCTACGGAGTCACGTTCACCATCGGCGGCCTACCGCTGACGGCCGGACCCTTGCCCGGGTCGTCCAGCGCTGGGGGCCCGCGGGGCTCCCCCAGTGAGACGGTCAACCACCCTGGAGAGCCCGAGGACGATAACCGGCGGCGTGAGCAGGAGAAATGGGCCATGCTTGCCGGTCAGGCCGCTTACAAACTGGAAGCGTACGTCTTCCATCAAGTGCTGCCGGATGAGTTTATCAAACCGCACATCTTCCCCCGTAACATCACGGACATGGAGGCTCTGATCCGAAAATACGGCAAGAGCGGCGAGGCAGTAAGGCTGGAAAACGCTAAAGACAAATGGAAGCAGCTCAAGAACAAGTGGCGGTGGACTAAAGCACACACTGCCGCCCTCAGCGTGATAAAGTTCGCCTATCTGCATATTTCCAACCCTTTGGAGGTCATGATGCGACTAGATCGGAACGATGGGGAGAGTTTGACGGAGACGCGACGAGCATTCCTCAAGGCGCTACCCACGGAGCTCTACGACGCTGGCAACCAGATCGTGGAAATGATGCACGATGCAAACCTGCTGAAAGACGAGTCTTCCATAAACCAAACATAGTTGGTTTTTATGCCAAAATAATGACATCTAAAAATAACTAAATATAACTCTATTCTGTACATATAGATTTAACTTGCTCAGAGGGTCGAAATGCATACAAACGCAGCTTATTGTGAGTGCGCAGGGAATCGTTCAGAATAAAAAACGGGTTTTTTTTCTGCCTAGTCGCGCGTTTGTATGCATTTCGTATCAACGGGGACGTGTGATCACATTATGGTGCTTTTAACAGGTGTTGAAGGTTTCGCCACTGGTGATTGTGAATGGAACCTGTAACACCTTTTGGGGACGAAATTAAACCCACTTACATCTGTACTCCAAAAACTATATACTGGGAAAAGATCAACATTTAATGTTGCATATTCTTAAAAGGACAAACCCGGCTGCATTAAATAGACATGTTAAAAAAATTGGCATAAGTTTGGAGTAATTCTCATAGCATCATTGAACTGTCCAAATAAAAAGAGAAATTGCATTTTGAAAGAAAGTTATAACATTGGTATCAAAATCACGTTGACAGCCCCAGTTTTACATTTTTGGTAGAGTGTTCTGAGATTGCACCGTGCTGAATTTACCGCAGAAGAAATGCACATGCGCTCACATCATGATTTTTTGTGTGAACTGTGGGGGTGTCCTTCAGAGAAAACCGTTCAGGAAGCATTTTGGATCGACGCTGCTGCATTTACAAAAGAAATGTCTTCCAAAATTGAAACCATTATCGTTTGATTAGCAATCAAAGAAGGGTTTATAATGCCGACGTTATGAAAATCTTAATGTTTAATCTCGATCAGGTGGTCACTTTGGCTCTGATCTGGCGCGGAGTCGGCATAACCACTCTTTCAAATTCATTTGATCATCCATGCCGGCAATGGTTATACAAGTCGATTGTATCGAAATCGGATATCAGTTCATGCAGGTTGTAAATGCAATTTTGATGTTTTCAAGGAGAGTTGGTAACACTATTGTATTAATGATTTTTCTTGTTCATTCCAAATATTAGTCTTAAACGAAACACTAATACCTTACGTTTGTGTTGAATGAGCATGCCGGTTTTTTTTTTTTAGGAATGTTTCAAAATTTATGGAAAAATCTATTTTGGGAAGGGGATATTAATATCCGTGACATCTTTTGTTTCCAAGGCAGCTCTTCACAAAACTACTCTCAGATTCTTACGTCAATTATGAAATACTGAGTGACATTCAGGATGCTCAAATCGAAGTAAACATGAAGCTGAAGTCATAGGTATTGTACCCTGTATCCCTGGGCCTTATATTGATGCTTCAAAGATAAAGAGCCCGCCGACACTTAGGAAAATAAATCTGGTTTGGATATATTTTTTATTTATTTTTGGTTTTGTTTTACCGCGAGTGGAATAAACAACACAGTTTTAACACATACATTATAATAAATGTACATTTGGACACATTTATTCATGGTGATGGCATTCAAATCGGATTTTTTTTTAATTGTTAATATTAATTCCATGCAATGTGCTATTAAGTTCTTTCACATCGGTTTGAGATCATCCGTCCACCGTGATAGGCAAATTCTTCTTAATTTTAATTTTGTTGAATTATATTAAATTATTGTTTTTAATATATTCTTGGATAAATTTGGTTGACCTCTGTAAAATCAAAACGTAACAAAACGCCCTGATCATACTTCAATAAACATAATGTCTTTTAAATGCCATTTTGCAAATTTGATCGAGAAAGTTTCGGCCGGTTGAAAAGAACTTTGTAAAATGTAATTTGTAACCCACAAAAACCATTTGGGTGATTATAAACTAAATGTGTATATATATATTTTAAGCCAAAGGATTTTTTTGTTTTAAATACAAAAGGGTGATCGTATTTATATAGAGAGACTTCCAATATATTTTGTGTGTGTGCAGTTCTGTATATTTTGATTTTTATTATGTAAAGAGCATCGATTGATTTTTATATAATTTTGCAACTTTGTGTTTTGTTTACTCGTCATTTGGTTCATGGATTGTTGCATCGCTGAAATAGTTTTGTTTAAATTTTGTTTTTAAGACTACTCTGTTTTCTTCTAACAAGCGGTCCATGTTGAGAAGTTATATAACCTTACACCTTGGATTCAAATGCGTGGGTAGTATATAATTGCATAATTCATGTACATGTAGTATATACCATTACCTTAACTGTGTTGAGGGTAAAATATCTCTATTGCGGTTATGAAAACGTGCAACGTTTACATTGTACGTGTATGCAAGTGCATAGAATGTACAGCGGGAAAATACTTCGGAACACTTACACCATAAACCTTGCAAAGTAAAATCTCTGTAATGTTTTAACATTAAAAGAAAAGAAAGCAAAAGCTAAACCTTTTAGTTAGACACAAACGTGCATGCATGGGTATCACTTTGTTGTGTGTTGGGTGTAGGCCTGTATTTTTTTGTTTGAATGGCGTGACAATAAATTGACTTTGTGTTTTTGTTTTTATTTCAAAACGATCGCTCGTTTGTTCCCATTCTTTCTGTCTGTCTATCATGCGATGATTCTAATGAGTAGAGCCAGGTGCATTCTAATCGACCGAAGCAGCCTGCAGCAGATCCTGACAAGATACGAACACATTTTTGAGAATCCGATGGAGGAACTTGCATGCCTTTAATAGGGGCCTAAGCTTCTCACAAGACATGTTTGTACACGCCAGTCTGCATGATCCAACATTAAGTTCAGACAAATGCTGAAAAGTAACCGCTAATTAGGCCAAAAAATTAATTAGTTCTGCTTCCGCTTACATGGCATATGAAAATAGGGTATAGGTAGGTAGGAAGGTTTTTTTTGGGGGGGGGGTATTTTGTGTGTGTGCACGATCATTATGGAGGTGTCTGCGTGTAGTAAAGGATAAAAGGTAGTAATTGATGCATGGTTTTCAGGTTTATTTCCTCCTTTTCCCCAAAAAGAAATTAGGGTAGGGGCTGTCAAAATAGGGTAGGTAGTGCCTTTAAGCATAGTTCCTTTACTTCATCGTAATAGGCATAATAGTATACGACATATTAAGGAATTCCAAACGGGTAAAAGGCATAGAGGATCATTATTTTGCTTTTTATGCATTTTGTTCGTTTCCAATACTAACACCACTCAAAATCCAATGACGAATTATCAAGACCAAACCTGTTGAAGTTTCAGCTCAGTGGATACAGTTATTTTCGGGATAAATGCAAATGATCTTAATTAAATGCCTTTTAACATGCATGTCAACAGGTTCATTTTCAGCTCGGAAAGAATGTTGGATCGATTTACGACCCCAAAAACTGGGAATTGAGGTTTATATAGGTGAAAGTCATTCTCTTTAAACTTAAGATAAGTAGGAAGCGAGGGAAAAGTTGTAGAATGATAAACCCCGTCGTCTTAATAATTCTTAATTATGGATTCCTCCGTTTTTGGCTTAAATCTTTCAGTATCTTTGCAAGTGAAGCAAGCATTACAATGAAACAGTCTGGCACCCTCCCACTCAGAGAGGGAACAACAAATACATTGGATTCGAGGAACACGATCTACGGATATATGGAAGGTAGCAGACCAGTGAATAAACTTCCATAGGCCCCAATGGTAAATGCTCCCACTTCAAAAATTCGGGAAAAATATTCACAACTCTCCAAGATGTTCGAGACACACATCAAATTAAAGCTAATTTCATCATCTTTCATTTTCTTTTCAATTTTCGGGGGGGTGGCAACTGATGACTTTTAGGAGAAATTTCCATCTGAAGATGATCACCCCTGAAAAAAGTCCTGAAGCCCATCGCCATTTTGAAAAACGATGCCTACACTCCATTGCAAAATAGAGCGCTTTTAGGGTCCAAATTACATCCAAATTACACAGAACTGCAAGTTCTCAGTCCTGTGCACGGCTTCCACCCATATTTTTTACAAACCCTCAAGTTCATGGCCCACAGCATGCTCAAATACTGAAGATTTTGAGGGCATGCAAATCGTGATTTGGCCGGCGTAGGCAATTTCGGACCGATTTACTGGTCTGCACCCGGAAGGGAAGTGTGCAGTGAAGTATGCCTACATTCGTAGCGCAAAGTATTCAAACTTAGAATCATGGAATAATTTGCGCTACGAATAGCCACGCATTTTATGCAGCGCAAACGCAATAATTCACCTATATTTCCAGTTTGGTAACTTTTTGTAAAAGAGTCTAATGCTGTCAAATAAAATGGGAATTGTCCAGAGCTAAGCTAACATCAAACATACAACCATGAGAGGTCAACGATAGTCATTATATATGATCAATTCAGTGATGGCCAAAAGAGATATTCGACCCTTGACTATCCAGCCAAACCAGGGACCACTTTGGTCCGTGACCAAACCAAGTTTTACCGGCGATCGAAGACGATTTCAATAGCCAAGGTAGCGTCTTTTCATTCCGAGAGTGGCATTCAGCGTAGGCAAACTGAGTAAAAGTATTGTCAGATGAACCGGCTTCATCGATCGGTGTAACATAGATGCAACAGACCACTAAGGAACAGGTGGAAAAAGTAGAAATCAATAAGGCCAAAACTAAAACCATGTGCTCATCATCAACGTCACGATATTTTATAGGTGCAGGTTTTGAGTTGTACTTTCTTGAAATTCCTTTATTCGTTCATAACTCTGTGTTTAAATTATATACCATTGTTTTGGAATGAAATTATAACCATCAAGAATATAGTCTGGTACATAGTTCGATTATTGTGCACAAAGGTGAAATTTGTCTCCATAACAGAAGAATCGCATTCGCAGAATTTTTTTTATAAAGATTTTGTTGCGATCACTCACCGGCAGATTGGGGGGGGGGGGGAGGCCATTGGGCCGCCGAAAAACTCACACGAGTTTCGCCCCCCCCAGTACCGTAAAAATGACACAGACACAAATATAATGCGCTGAACATGCAGTGCTAAAGCAGCTCTCGAGTCTGATCCCAAAGGAGACACCCCCCCCCCCCTTTGGAAAATTTCGAGATCCGCCGCTGGCCAGACTGCGAATGGCTGCATGACGGGGTTCGAACAGTATCGATTGCAGTCAACAAACGTAAACAGACAACAAAATCTATTTAATGTTGTGAACAACCGTGAAGGTTGTCTGATGGTACGCACAATACATTGAACCCTGCGTTGGTCTTGCATTGATAAGCTAATGGTTATCGGTCGCTCTCCATTGTCATTATTTGTTCAAGCGTATGCTTGCATATAATTTAATCAATTTGATTCCACATGTAACTTCCCCTCAACGTTGATAATGAAAAAAAAAACATGTGTAGATCTAGTGGTTCGTGCACAATAGTTCCTAGAATAGACGTCAGGTCATCGTGTGGACAAACTGGCATTTGACCATCTTTCTTTAAACCATCGCCATTTTTAATGTAAGCTTTATTTTCAAAGACTGCGTAGACCAAACGTGTACAGATCTATGAAACACGAATTACTGCCATATACTTATGCGTAAACAAAGTAGTTTTTGACAATTCTTTTTGTTAATTACCACTTTTTCTCAACTTGAGCTTTATATTCAACGCCGTTTTCACCATATACCACCGAGATGTTGTAGTTTAGGAATATTTTGAGAAATCTGCCTCTGAAAAAGTGTAAAAGTTTTAAGACCGTCTGTATGGCGCCCTCTGCAGGCCATGAGCAGAGCGAATGAACATGCATTGTGCTGTTACGGTTGCACTCTTGCCTGGTACCATAATAACCATGAACGTAACTGATTAAACATCTAGACGTTCGAAATACCTATAGGACTTTCAAAAACAAAAAACACAAACACAAAAAATACGTTCTAAATAAAAACGCCAACTGCACATTCTAAAATAAAAACACCAAATACACGTTGCAAATGAAAACAGAAAAAAATCACCAAATACACGTTGCAAATAAAAAAAACCCATAAACGCTCCAAATAAAAACACAAACTACGTTTTTTACGGAGAATGATCATTACCCCTCCCCCTCCCCCTTCCCCCAACGCTTAGTCCATACATGGAGGAAGGAAAACAGATTGTCCATTGTAGACCTATTGTCGGTTTTTTTTAGTCAGTTGCACTGTCCGAATTTAATACAAAGTGCGGTCATGTCGTCCCCCAAAATCCACATTATATTTTTTTCAAATTTGTCATAATCACAGGGGAATGGTATAGCCTACAAGATAGAGTGTCTCGAGTCGTTTTATTTGGGGGACTGGTACCGGGGGTCGTGACCAGTACAGCCCGGTCTATCCACACTACCCTAGCTTCAGGATAACGGATGTTAAAGACCTGACCTGAGGTTTTACTGACCGGATCTGTTCATGATATTTCGAGCTTTGCATGGTGAGCGGGTCAGGTATAGTAGGTGAAGGTTTGTGGAAACACCACATGACATTAACAAATCTCTTTGATTATGATTTATTGTGTTTTTCTGAGAACATTAAATTCATCACTTTCAAACCATCTTCTCCGTTCATTTAGACTATTCTAATGACACAGCGCCTGCATGCTCGAAACGTTTCCTCACACAGACTTGCACCATACATGCACTGTACAAAAGTTGGGCAAAATGGGTTGATAATGCGACCAATGATGGTCGAATTATCAACTGCCTAAACTCTTGGGCAAATTCTTTCCAATAGTTTGACAGTTTTTACCAACCCAATGTGAGGTAATTTCATTGTCATACCAATGCTGGGTTAATTACAATACATTGCCCAACAGTGCAGTGTGTAACTCTTTTAAAATGAATTTACTGTCACAATGGTATCAACGCAGACTAAATTTAACTGACGATTTGTTTTAATTAATGGCATACTTTTCCTTAAAAACCCTCCAATTTACACATTTTGCATTAAAAAAATGTGTTTATACGGTATGGTCTACTCACAATCCTAGACTATACCTCAGCTCAATCTCAAAATCATCAGATTCCGAATTAATACCACTTATGCTTTTGTGCATAATATAAACCAGTATATTATAGAGTTTTAGATATTTTGTGACTGTCATAACATGTAAAGTAAAGTGACATTTTTACTACGTGTCTGCTTGAATTGAATTAACGAAAAGTAATCATTGAAATTTTGATGATGTGATGATTAACCAATGTTGAATTTTGAACCGGATCTGACTTGCCAACGAATCGATATACCCACCTTTATCTGTAATATTAATAGTAATAGCCATTGTATAAATAATTATTTTATCGAATCAGATTAAGCTTTACAAGCTGGCTGCGTCAACAAAGTTTCACCATAATCTTGCGGAATTAAAGGGAATTCAAAGTGATTTCTACAGCATTTTCAACTTCTTAAAAATGTTGTATTAAATGCTTCGAGTAATTCCTCTTAAAGGTTTCTTATTCATGATCGCCCCATAATAGTTCGGGTTATAATACCTCCATGATATCGCGCAGAGTCGATAAAGCGCTGTCACATCGCCCAAGTGCGGATTTTTCCCCACTGTATGACTATAATTATTCTACTTGAAGATGCATGGCTGTGTCTCCCGAGCAATTTAAAATTGATTGAAATTTTAATAGATGCGGCTGTGAAAACACTCCCTCGACTGTGTGGATCCCCCTATGGCCTGGTATGCCCCGCCCACATTCCCTTCCATCCTCCTCCTCATTATGTCTGCATCCAAGATGTAAACAATCCACTCATATTTTTACAAAGGAAAGTGACCTTTGATCTCGTGGGAAGAAAAACATCAACACGCTGCCTATAGTATTATAGCGTAGAGCTAGCGCCCTAGCTGTCAAGTGTATCGAATGGTGTTTCTTTTAGGTCCACAGTCGAAGCGTATTTCCTTTTTATCTCAACGTGATCTCTACTATATGTACTCGTCGATGAACGTGTATTTGACGCGCTATTTATAGCCTCTTTACTCTGAGTATTAGGTAGATCCGCTTCATACTAGTCAAGTGCACTATGACCGATACTTCTGTAATACTTCACATGGCTGGCGCGTGGCGATCACATGCACATGATACGCACTGATATACTTAACTAGTTTCTCGATAACCCCGGTAGCCTACGGCGCGGTATGCATAAAGAAAATACATGTAAGGGGCCATTCAGAATTTTCAGTGTTTTAAAATTTCGATCTTTTTTCCAAATTGTGGGTGGATGGGTCAAGCTAAATAATTTAAAATCGAAATTCACTTTAAATGGAAAAAAAGATTTAAAAAACCAAGGAAAGATAGATCTTTTGACTTGCCTGAACAACGAGCAATCGTTCCGATATCGCGATGCGTGTTTGTTTTCCAACTTGGTCCCCTGTATGTACTGTACATGTACTGTACATGTACACTGTGGCATGAGAGGGAGGTGGTTTTTCAGTAGACTTGGGTTCAGTTACACTCGTTCGCAATCACCCTGTGAATGGCTGAATGAAGATTTTCTTTTTTAATGTGATACAAAAATTACCCTTTATACCGAATGAATTATTGAATTAATTAGAGCAATAATGCCTACATCAGCTCATTATACGCGCCATATAGGAAGGGAAGCGAGGTCGCAAGGCTTGCAAAACGGAGTCGCATCGTATTATTTTTGGCTAAATTTATTTTATGCAAGAATTCATTAGATTATATTACGCTTTCCACTCGTACTCTGAGCTTCATTTTCAATCCAAACGCGCCATAAATGCAAGTTGAATTCAGAAAAGTGCCAGGTCCGCATACTACCTGACGGTCCTTGAAAATGAACAGACTGCAGTGCTCTCGATGTCCACGGTGGGCATTTTTCTCTCCCCTGGCATTTATCGGATGTCTGCGCAAGTGAAAATGGAGTAATTTGTTATTAAATAAAAACCACATGCATGATATAAAAGGCATACGTTACTACTATGATTGTGGAAGTTGGGGGTCGTTCATGATACCCGACTCATATGCCTCGTAGGAATGCCAATCATACTGGAGATATGGAGGTAGAATTTATAGACCTCCATGGAGAGACTGAGCTAATCGGTGCCTGTGTGTTCATAAACTTCATGACTTTGTTGTTATACTATAGGGGATGCTCGGGAAGGCCTACAGCGTTTACCTAAGGATAATTTAAGGCTCGATCTATGGGCTATTTAATGAAATTAATTCATTTAAATCAAATCTCTGGCTTCTTCAATTTAAAGCCACTCTCTCAACACGACGTTACAAGAGGCCCCATTCAATTGTTGCGTGAAAATTGAGTGAGGGCGGATACATATATAAGTTGAGAAAATTGTAGGTCGATTTTAATTTTGCTTTTGTGTGTGTGTGGGTGTGTGTGTGTGTGTGTGTGTGGGCACGCGCACACGATGAGTCTGCCCCTGCGGCTACACAGTCCATTGTATGTATCATTAAACGTCATTGAATCGGCGGATCGATGGTATACTGCCCTCATGCGTCTTTATGTTGAAAGGTGATGTCGCGGGTTAGACTGTTCCCCCCCCCCCCTCCACCCACCCCTAAAGATATGGGGACTGGTAATTAGCGCCCATTTAAAAAGCCTTTGTTTATTTTTGAATCCGTTGTTTATTTTTGAATCGCAGTTCAACCTTTGTGAATGGGCGCCGGTTTTTGAACTCACGATCATCAAGAGATTCGATCACGCAGTCTTATCACAAAAAATTATTACACAAAATCAGCAGCAACTTTCAAGCATTTCAATTACGGTACATAGGTTGTAAATATTGAACAGCAATATTTCTTTATTGATATTTGCCAGAGATACTTTCAAATTCAGCAAAAATCGAAGCTCATTACCTCCAAAACTGCACACTCGTGGCCAGGCCTAGGCCCTATTGCCATTTTTGCAACAGGCTGGTTCGGCAAAAAAAGAAAGAAAAAAAGAATGTTTTTTTTTTTGGGGGGGGGGGCATGGCCCCGTTGGTCTCAACCCACGCCGGATCCGCCCCGGCCATGTGGTTGCGAAGGCCGATTTCTAAAGGTTATACTATATTTTGAATAACATGCACACAGACATGTACACGTACGCGGGCGAAATCTTTGAAAATCAGTTACTCCCGTTTGGAAGACCGTACCTTCATGCAACTTTCAGGGTTTGTTTCCTTTCCAATGATTCAACTATGTGCTAAAAATCGTTTTGATAATTTTTTTAGTACTTTTCGGTTGTAATTGGGAACATGCCTGGTTACGTGCATTTTTAAAATTTGTATCACTGGTGTTTTCAATATCTGTCAATCTTTTCTAGCCTCACAAATATTAATAAGGTTCCTATCCGTTACTATGGTGTGCAGTAACAAATTTCAGAATAGCCTCCTTCACGAGTTATTAATTGCCAGCTTCCATTTGTCGATACCGAGGCCCAACGTCGCAAAGTCACGCCGAGTCACGCTAATGAATAGCTATGCGCTTCGTCATTGTTGCCCCCAAATCGGCCAAGCATGCATGTCATGCAATTCAACCTGAAAACCATGCACGTGAGTTTGGTCGGCAACAAAAATCATCGTCGTACTTTTGCGTAGAGATAGTTCAAGGTGTAACACGAGTGTTTGCAACAATGAGATTCGGAATAGATGATATAATTGTTCAACTACTCAATAACAACTTGAGGAGATTCCTAGATATTGCTATTAATACATAGAATTGGGGAAGTTTTCAAACGATTTCTTCCTGACCATAAGGTCAGCGTTACCAATAACCAGTATTGACGTTTCGGCATCGATGACGGCGATTTTTTTTTCACTGACATGAAGTTTATAATTTCTTCTTCCGTTAGAATTTAACATTTCAATCATACTGAGCATATTTTCTGAGAAACACAACGTTCAAAAGTCCATGTTTTTTTGGGCGCATGAATTTCTCTGCTCTGCCGGTTAAAGCGTCTAAGTACGTAATCGGATTAACTTTGTTTAACAAAACGGGGACGCTGATGAGGCCTTCGATCGCAACCACACGATGTACGTGGAGTCCATTCTAAAGGCATCTCACGTGCACCACCGGTAACCACTTCTATAAAACATGCAACATCAACAATGTCTGTGTGGTGTTTTCGGCGATAACGGCCAAGTTCTCGCAATTTACGGTTTAGCTTACGCTTGCTGATAAAGATTTTATGATTATACAAGCAAGTGAAGCAATTATGTCGTCATCATTCAGTCCTAAACTAAAGTAATGCCTGGTCAAATGCAGACTCCGTGTGTCTGGAGGCGCACTGAGCAGCCATGGATGATTTCTTCCTGAAATGGAACAGCTGCTTAAAAAACCCAATAACTGCTCTTTAAAAAAGATAACTGCTCCTCAAAAAAACTAACTGCTCTTGAAAGAAAAATAACTGAAAACAATAATAATAACTACTCTGGCCCCACAAAAAACCTGCTCTAGAAAACAAAATTGCTCTCGAAAATGAAATATGGATTGAAAACTGTAAAAGTTAAATAGCGCCCTCTTTTTATGCCTCCTTTTTACAAAGGCATGCGCTATGCGTGCAATAGTGAGTGGGGGCGCTGTATACGTAGGCTAGGCCTACACAATATTTGTAGGTTTGCTGATCTAAACCCCAAAAACCTGAACAATAGAAGAGACGAGGTTTCTTTGCAAGAAGGAAAAGAAAGGTAAGGATTTTATTAAATGAAGTGTAGAAGTAATGGTATGGACAATGACATGCTTAATTTACAATGTGTAACTGTGTGACAGTTCAAGTTCCAAGCCCTAAACAAACAAGGGCCACTTTTCTGACCATGTCCGTGGCGGATGGGTACTCCTACTTGAACTTTGAAGGCACCTTTCCGCACCGTTAGGCTTCCTACTTACTTCTACTTTCTAATAAATTCTATTGTGATTTTTCGGGAGGTCAGTACGCTATGGTTTTTGGAAATAGGAAAGGAAAAATTTCGGTACTGGATCACCACTTTTTACGTTAGTAACGTAACGTAATAGGGGAGTCAGGTTGGCGCAGTGGTACTTTCCTCGCCTTCCACCGCTGTGACCCGGGTTCGAATCCCGCCTGGGCATGCTGGGCCAATATGTGGATTGGGTTTTCAGTCCCTGCCTGATTCCGTGGGTTTTCCTCCCACCTCTAAAACTGTAACTTCTTCTCATTGTCTTCTCTCCACAGGTTTCTTCAGGCTTGCGAGCTACAGTGCCTAGGGCGCTTTTGAGGAATCCTTGGTTTCATTACCAGAAATGATTAATAATAATAATAATAATCAGTCACTTAACTTCATCAAGATTCGAACCTCGGACGCTTGCTTGAAAGTGAAACACTAGACTTGTAACAGCTAGGCCGTGCACGATCGCTGTTGCAATGAACAATCTTTGGACGTATTTGAAGTAGGCCTATCCATTGAAATAAACTAAATATTCATGAGAAAATAAATATACATAATGACGTATTGCATATTATCATCATTGGCTGGCTCATGCGTTGTCATGGTTGTCGATGTCATGCGTATAATGTACCGCTGTCTTCCAGACACTTCAATCAGTTTTGACCGGCTGCTTCAACTTAGTTCTGCACGACGTGTGCATCCAAAATGCGCCCTAGTAAAAGTCAATGAAAGTAAAAACACATTTTTCCTAATTTTTTTTTCGCATTTCCACAGCTCCCTGGATTCCTCTTTGGTGAAATCTCAAGGTGAGGTGAAAATTGATGTGTTTTGCGGCAGGTAAGTCGGTTAGCCAGTATGGATTTTTTTCCCCATGGTTGATCCCAGTCCGTGTAACAAGGACCCTACGAATCGCCTTTTTAAATATTTGGAGATGGTCGGGCGAGTAGGCAGGTAGGCATAGTAGGGTCCGTGGATCATAAAGTACATGGCGCTACCAAAAAACGTTTTTGACCATTTTCACTCTTACCCCCTATCAAAATCTTCAGATTTCACCCCCAAAACAGTCCTCGAACTGCCTGCGCCCCTGTAGGCTTCAGTGGGAATTGAAAATGCAAATGGTGGTGGTTAGGTTCACATGATACCTTAAAAGAGAAATTTCACCTGGAATTGGGAAACCGATCCCCATTTTCCTGGCATGCCTGATAGGTGCATTATAGGATGGAAAAAAACTGCTGCATTTTTCACGTCTATTTTTCATGTAATTTCATGTTGAAATTTTGATGTTACGCAAACGTGTGCAAATGAATCTGGAAATTAGCATTATGAAACATAGACGTCTGAGAAATGCAGCACTTTTTTCTATCCTATAAAGAGGATGAGTATGCTTCTAAAGCAAAAATAATCATTTGGGCACGCTGAATACGCTGCGCTGTCAGTTTTGGTGGACTGTTTACTGATGGATCTTTTCATCCCTTTTTTGTCAAATTTAAAAACAGTCCACCAAAACTGACAACTTGTAACGATACAGCGCAGCGTATTCAGCGGGCCAAAATGACGTACAGTACATATGTACTGTTGCGCAATGCAAAGCATACAATCCCCCCTCCATCCCAAATGGTCGAGCCGAATGTAGAGTTGACCTGCTGAGGTCACGCGAAGATCAGCGCACGTGCAACGTATAAAACACACATGAAGCAAGACTTGTGTATTTCTCGGATCGGAATCGCGAGGCTGGTCCGACAGTTAAATTTACTTTTATTTCTGTCCATAAGTCTGACGCCTCATACATGTAAGTCCGATGCCTCACATAAGTTGGACAGCCATTACTAATTAACACAAACATTGCGTAAAATGTCAGCATGTTAGCACCTCTAATTGGTAGAGTTAGTGATTACACATTGACATTAAGGGATGCACCAGACCCCCCCCCCCCCCTAGTTCTCAACATTCGCTATTGTTTTTTTGGCACAGATTTAATATTTTATCCACTCTCAACATGTTTTTTTTGTTCTACCATTTCTCCGCTCTCGTTGCCCAATGCGACTAGGGGTATTTGGGTACCCAACTGAAAAAAACCATGTGGGTACCTGGGTACCACTACCAGTTCAAGAAACCCAACCCCAAATTCAAATCTCTGAAGTTGCTGTTCAGATTGTTCATAAAGATCCGCATGATAATACACATCTGTGCGTCGATACAGCAAATAAAAGGGTACAGGATGAGCTCTTAAGCTTTGTTACGCCCCAACTATGGCATCGGTCCCAACTGTAGTTCTGCAGTTGGGCTGGCCCAACTATAGTTGGGAGTCAAGGGTGGTGGCCCGAGCACTGCGACATCGACAAGTGCAGCGAGTGCAGCTGGATATGTTCGGGCGTTTCATGTTTTCATTTACATGTAGTGGCCTTACCTTGTGACTGTATTATTTCAAATAAACTACACGGTGAACTCCTTTTATGACAGAACAAGGAAACACTGTACTGAAGCGTTGGGTTTCAACTTCAGCACGCTCAACCCTGACGAATATTAATGAGCTTTTGCACATCCCCCCCCCCCCATAAACTGTATAGAGGGTCGTCTCCCCTTATATTATAAAATGTCAGATCTTTTTGGGTTTCTTATGTTAATAATATATTTTGATCATCGTTTTTAAGCCACAATTGGATGTGAATGCCTTTTTATTAATTCCATCGACCTGTCTTGATTTGTGCGGTGATGAGAATTATTGTTTCTATTTTTCTTCTGTGCTTTATGTTTTGATATTTCTGTAGTTGGGCTAGGCCCATCTATAGTTGGGCCATTCCAATCTTTGAATTTTGCGGTCCTAACTATAGTTTACGTTGCTGTACGACTATAAAACATTCCTTTTACAGCTCTTTTGTTGGCCGATTCATCCATGACACCATGAGTACCAGGAAACTATAGATGTATGATTGATTGGTAGCTACATATAATACTACCACGTGGCCGGCGAGCATCCTAACTACAGTTGGGACAACTCAACTTTAGCACTATGGTAGTTGGGGCGTAACAGCTTTACCGTGTATTAAAACTGCAACTTTCATGAACGTCAAAAACATGATATATAAAATTTTGTTTTCCCATGTACCGGTACAATGAAGCCTGGTTTTCATTTTTAAAATCCCCCACAAATGACATTCAAAACTTTTCCTTGTCATTGTTTGAGAAGTTACTAAGTAATTTGTAAAGTTGTTTACTGGTACACAATCCCATAATCTTGGAACAGGTTCATGCCCCTGATTTGCACATACCATGTAAACACTGCCACCTGTTTTATTAAACCAGGCTGCTTGTCTGTCATGACCAGTACTCCGAGTCAGTTTCCCACATGACTGCTTTTAATTATCGCCCAAGTTATTACCTTACAATACTTCCAGGATGATGTAGCACAGTCCACGTACATGATACATCTGCACTCCATGCCTGAACAGGTTGTTTGTTATCTTTTATCAGCCAAAGATGGATGGAAAATTAATTAAACATTTATGTAGACATCGCTCATCCAAAAGATGTAATTATTGTCTGACATTAAAGTTGCGTTTCCTGTGCTGGTTTCAAGTTGCATCCCAAAAATAGATTCCTTTTGAAATTGCTATTTTTGTAGCAATGTGAAATGTTGTTGTACATGTACATAGCGATATTTCATTCAAATTAAAAAATCGGCCCATGTTTTGGCCTAGTTGTTTGATTATTGGCTGCCAGACACTTATTCCATTCTCAGGCTGGTTCCCGCCCCACAATCAATATCGATAATGTATGGACTGGGAGCCAGTCTGCTTACAAAGCAGACCTGTTTGTGCCCCCCCAAAAAACCCTTTTTTTTAATGGGTGCAGACGTCCAAAACAGGAAAAAATGAGGTTTTGGGTTGGAATAAAACAAATAAAAGTTTATGAATAGAATAAAATGGCATTTGTTGTAGCTCAAATGTTTTGTTTTTATTTTGAGCAGTTGTTTTGGTTTGAATTAGGCCTAATTAATCCCTCTGTGTACATGTACGTGTACCGGTACTTTCTGTATAAGGATACCTTTAGATGTTTATAACATTACAAAAAAGTATAAGAAACAGACATGGCTTACATAAACCATGGAGGATGGTCATAAACACGTTTTTTTGTGTGTGTCTGCAGTGTGTTTGCATATTTGCCTGTTATTATCAGATCTTGAGGTTGATCACTGGGTGGGTATGTCATCCCAAGAATTTGTTTGTGGTTAAACCACTGGGGTCAAGACACATTCCACCAGCTCTGATGATGCTTGTAATATGTGATAGTGGGTTTACCCTCCAGATCCAGTGCCTGTCTGTCAGGGTTACATTTCATTTTCACTGAAAAACAAAAGCTTGGCTTTAAATTTATGGATTTTGCTGTAAACATCAGTCAATTTAGCCATTACTGTCCCGCTTGTATCCATTTAGCACTCTAGGCAGTGATTGCATGAATCCCACGAAGTGTCAGTGGGTACACGCCTGTAGCAAGTGTTTATGCTACTGCTAGGGAGGGATAGTGCACACAATTACAAACACTGTCACCTTCCATCTTTGAGAGTGATCCATTCAAAATTGTAAATGGAAAGGAATAGAATTTTCCACTTTGAGATGCATGTATTGTAACATGTAAAATTTATGTAGATCCTGTGCTGAGTCAGAATGCAAATTTGTTGCTATTAAAAGCAGAGATATGCATAAATGGAATTGAATAACCTTGAATTATATAAGGGTACAGGTAGAACTAGAAGTAATATAAACAAAGTATTTCGATCTGCTCTGTAATTGACATGATAACTGTACAAAATATATGATGTAAAATGTGATGTTTTTTTTTACAGTACCGTACAAGTATACATACATGTACATACATGTTAACCCATGTACTAGTTGTACATAAACATTTTTGTAAATGGATGCATATGGTATTGGCCTGATACCGGTCTTGCTGAACAACACAGGTTCAGCCCATGTGTGTAAATGTAAAGGTTAGATATTTTGGTGAGTAGTTTTCAAACACAATTTGAGTTTCTTTGCCTATCCTCATGATCATATGGTTTGCACTTCACAATTGTACATAATTTTATGTGCATTTGTACCGGCGGTACCTTGACTTGATACAGGGTATCTGCCTATTTCTTGTCAGAAACATGTATATGCAGGGGTCAAACGGGGTCAGCTCCCAAGGGCCCCCCCCCCCCTTAAAAACAAGGCAAGTCTAGTAAAGCGGGTCCCAGACCACTTTGGTCTAGGGGTCCATGTACACAATGTACGTAGACTTTGGGCAAAGGTGAGGCTAAAGCAAGTCTCATTCAGATGTGACAATATTTTGACCAGATTTAAACATTTTGTGTTGCTATGGTGACAGACTGTCTCAGGGGCAGATCCCAGCGGGGCTAGCCTTGGGCGAAGTGTTTGGCTGGCAGTTGATGGAATGGATATTCACAAAGGTATAAATTCAAAATAGCAAATGGAAGTTGCTGAGTTGGGTGTTTATTGAAATAAGTTTGAAGTGTTGATTGAAGACAACTTGAAGTTCATACTTTTGATCTGTAGGGCCTGATAGTGTTGCATATCAGCAGTTGTTTTAGAATGAAAATGAATCGGGTAAAAACATTTTCCAGTGCACTATGTACCTCATCAATGGCAGTAGAGAGTTTGGAGAACATTTGAAAGGCATTGAAACACATTACTGGCAATGCCTGATGTTCGCTCAAAGATGTTAAAGATATAGTCCATCATTTGTAATTTGTGCATTTTGTTCGTTTGAAGCAACAAAAGTGTTCAAAATCTAAAGAAGGGTACTGAACAACTAACCTGATGAAGTTTCAGCTCAGCTTCAGCTGTACATTCCGAGAAAAACAGCATTCTAGGATCTTAATTTCAAATCAAAAGTTGCTGAATTATGTTTTGAATCGGGCCTGAATTCAGCGTCCGAGATACAATGTACGTTCTCACTGAGCCGATTGCAGGTACACGATGTCGCGCACTGATCCGACGAATTATAGCAACTGCGCGCGCGTATGCGTCGTGTCAACACTTGTGCATGCTTCGCCGAGTAAAAAAAATGAACTACATTGTACTAACAGAAATGTCCAATGGTGCGTCTTAAGACGCATCGTTGGAAAGGCCTTCTTTCATTGATTACGTCAAACTGACAGCTTGCCAGAAAGAATAATCCCCTTACTATCTTTCAACCAAGTATGTTTTTCAACAATAATTACGCCAGTTACTTTTCGGATAGCTGCAAATGATGGACTATAGCTTTAACTGGTTCGTGCAGATTAAGAATAAAAAATTAGTCATGTGTCGGCATGCCAAAAGCATGCAAGCCAGTATTCGCATGTGGTCGATTCCTCCCACTGGGGTTCACAAAAGTGGCAACAAAGCACCATCTACTGCTTGTGCACGGAGTCCACATGAACAATCTACCGGTATTTGTAATTTAGAAATCAACGTGGGTCTAAATTCACTCACTTTAAGGCAACTTAATAACACTTTATTGGCACAATCCTTTAATGCATCGTTCCCAGGGACAAATCTCTCCAGATTGGGTGTACATGTACCTCTGATGTTGCAGCTAATAACACCGCATTCCCACTTGAATTACGAAAAGGTGGATCAAAATCCGGCATTTTGGTGTAATTTAACGGCTATGGCACTTTCTTCGTTGGAGAACGCGACGCAGGGCGCTGTTCCTGAGGAGACGGTATGGTACCATGTTTGAAAAAGAATGGTTGAACGGTAAACAAAATAGGATTTCGGGTGTCCGTAAGTTCAGAATATGAAATGGTAATCAATTTCCAATTGCAGAATCTGAAAATATGGCCTCAAATTAGCCCAGACTCAAATTGTCAGCTTATTATCTTCTTGTGTATCTAGGCCTTTAAAGATGCTACCAAAGCAAACAAGCAATTTGCAGGGCCTGTGCAAAAAAGGGTCGTGACACCCACACTTTTACTAGGCTGTAAAAGGAATACCGTTAAAAGTATCAAGCTGAAACTCTTGATTTTCCTTTGTTTAGTTGAGGTATTTTTAGATTTTTTTTCAGGCAAATCTGAGTCGGGTCATATGGGAGATACCCTGATTTTGTGTGATTTGACACAGAATAACCCCTCTCTTTATTATGTATGAATGTAATCAGACAAATTATGTTAATGAATTGAAAGTAGTTTTATGTAGGAACATTGGTAAAATTTTACTCGGAATCGTATCTACACATTTTTTGGGAGTAAGCCTTGTGACCCCTTCTCCCCTATAAAAACTATTGCAGACGATAAATGCATGCATTACGTGGCCTAATTAATATGACATTTTGAGCGTCTTCTACTTCAAGACTTCTAGTTCCTTGGCAACTTTGACTTGACTTACAGCATCGGGTGGAAATTAGGACAGTCAGGCATAAATTGTAAGGAGAGGCATTGCAGCTCAGAATCTGATCTTCCTTTGGAATGTGTCAGTTGGGCAGTTATTACTCAAGCCAACCCTGACTCTAAATCTGGGAATTCAGAAAACAGAAAAACAATAAAATATCAGATTTCAGAAAGGGAGTCATAAATTATCAGACCCAGTGAAAGGGCTAACACCAATACCCAGTGATTAACTAACATCTGCCATCCATTGCTATGGTAGTGTGGCTTGGGTTGGAATCAGTAGTGAGAAATGAAACTAGGGCAATCAAGCCATAAATCCCTGGCAGTGTATGTTTGCCTCATCAATTTACAGTACGGCCACCTCTAGGGATTTCTTGGTTGACTGACAATTCAGTTGCAGATGGCGAGGTGTTGGAAGGTTAAAAATGGATTATTTTAAGTGTCACGTTTATCAGTTTCTTTCATTTTTACACTTGTAAAATCTGAAATGTTAATGAACATTTCAGTCACAGCACAAATGTTGCAACTTTCTTTCAGACAGACTTACCAGGGTACACAAGCATACATTATTACATGTATGTATCCTGGTAAATTTTTCAGACTTTTTTTTTCTCTGAAAGGATTTGTTTAACAAATGTTGATTAATATTCTTGTACCGTAAGTACCGGTATTTGATTCCAAGACAAGTCTTTCCACATATATTCATGAACTTGCTCTTTTCAAACATCCTTCTCACCAAGTAAAAAAATAAACCAGTTTCTTGTCCCCGCCTGCTTTCTTTTTCGCGCCTGCCTCTTCTCTTTTTTTAATCATACATTTGCACTTACCGGTATCTTTTGTCTGTTTATTTGTTTCCAGCAAAATTGTAGAGCTCTACATGTATCCATGCAAGTTCAAAATCTGATAATACAGAAAGGATACCAGGTACATGTACATGGCACCTTTGGGCTCAAAAGTATCAACAAAAGAGCAGAGAAAATTGAAGAATACATCCGCCATCTTGGAAAATCCACCATTTTTAGGGGGAGGGGGAAGGGCAGCCTTCCTTCTTTTTTTCTTTTTTTATTACTTGGCCTTATTTAATGTAAATTTACTAGACCACTACCGGTACATGTAAAAAAAAAAATGAAAATGTACCGTATGGTACCGGTACATCAGGAGTGCTGCATGGCCGAAAATGCTAGTCAGAGTTCATCATGCCAATAAGGCCTAAAAAAAAAAAGTGTTATGTTGGCGTAACCCGACCGACCCTAAAAATGCGGCCGACCCTGGATATTTTTATTGTTTTTGAAGGGAAGAAATATAATTAAAATCTATAGAAACGAATTTTAAATACGTTTTGAAACCATTTCTGACCGTTTCTCCTCAATTGTATGACGATAGCGCGCGTGGAACTTTGGAGTGCACAATGTTAAATGCACCTTCCTCTCCATGACACGAACATGCAGAAGATCGCGCAGGCCGCGCCTACAGGCAGTGCGCGTGCGGAGAGATCGATGCACCATGCATGCATGATAGATGCACATGTACATGTACAGTACATGTATAGCCTCGTCCTAGACTGTTGCACGGCGCGAACTGCTACATACACTATTGAAAATACTTCGCTATTTATTCCATGTTAACAAAAAATAGTTCATTATAATATAAATTATTATATAATATTTTCTGTTTTAGCCTCTGAAGAAGAACTTGCTAAGTTCGCAACGTCAGGCCACATTAATTTTAAGATTTATATATTTCAGGTCCATCCAGTCAGTAAGCAGTTTGCAGCAGTTTTACTTTTTTTATTAAATTATTTTAATTAATTTTCCACTATTTTACACGATAACAATTGATATATATTTATTCTAAAAATGGTAAACTATTCTGTAACCCCGGCGGCCGACGCGACCCGGCCGGCCCCCGGCCCGTGGTTACGCGCGTACGCCGTCGCATCATGGCGCCCGGTACCGAAGCGTACAAAGGCGAGAACTTTTCTTAACTCATGGTTTTTATTTTTAATATATCATTTTACAGATACACCAAAAACAGCAAGTTGGCTTCATGCCTCATCTGTCCTGAAGCACACTGCAGGCCTTGGTCTACCATGCCTTCCTTAAATTTTCCTCGATCTGACAGTTTTGTTTTTATTTGCACAAAAACAAGAAACTATAAAAGAAAGACATAAAAAGTGAAAAAAATGTCACTCAGAGTTTAAAAGTATACAAATATTGTGTGTAGCCTTTTTTTCTTTTGTTATCGTGTACTACTACCGGCTTAATGTCATTTTCGTTGCTGGGATATAAAAAAAAAAAAAAAAAAAAAAAAACCCGACCTACCTACCCTATTTTTTCTGGCCCGTTACGCCAACATAACTTCTTTTTTTTTTTAGGCCTAATGCAAACAAGCACAGGTTGTTCAATTGGAGCTTTGAGATTCTGACTCCAAATTTGAAATGGAGTTGGTGTTTAATGGGACCAATTATTTGTAGAAAAAAAAATATTGTATTGGTTTCTTTCCATCATCCCATGCACTCAGGCAGGAAGTCGGCACCTTGTTGAAATTCAATCACTTCCCTTTCTGGATTACTACTTGGTTTTGATTTCCGGGCCAACCAAAATGCTACATTTTACCGGTACATGCAGTGCATTTTAGCAAACTACTTTCACTTTGGAATGTTAAATGGGTAGATCACTTTAGGATTTGACAGTTGGCCTACATATAAGTCAGGGTGGTTGATCATGTTTATCTGATCATTTTTGAGGATACTAGTGTTGGAAATGATACATGTATGGCCTCCCTGACCATCTCAAGGCCCATTTTGAAAAAAAAAATGACCAGATTTAAAGAATGAATATTAAGCGAACAAGGATACTGCATACCATTTGTTTTTAACCAGTTCGCGCTGGATGATGTGTGTGTACATATACACGCGAATGTTTTGCGGTATTCGGAACGGATTATGACGGATAAACATGCAGGGAGCAAGGCAGGAAATACATGTACATTCATGTACGGTATCTGTCAGCGACCCGCTCACAGTGAGCAAGGACAGAAATACAATGTATGAGTGTGCTGCCTGAGGGTGATGGCTTCAACCAGCCTGGCCTGAGGTCGAGTGAAAAGTAATCACGCGCCTCATTCTGTTCAATTTTCAAAATAATACAAGCGACCGGCGTGAACTAGTTAAAAAGACCATCTCAATTTTGTTATAATCTCAATTTTGTTATGAAAATGAAGTACAGGATGGTGAATGTACACCATTTTATTGGTTAAGATTTATGAAGAAGAAAACCTGTCTGGCAGACTGCACAAAACAGTTACCGGTATCTCTGGAATGTCAGTTTATTTACAAGTGTAATCATGTAAACTTAAGTATGAATCACGAATGTGCCAATATTATACTTAACATTGTTTTTAGTACATGTACGGTACCGGTACATGCCTTAAAAATGATATGCGATTTTATGCATTACACATTATTTATCTAAATTTTGGAAAGAAGTTCAAAGTGACACATACACACCCATACTTGTTCCGTCTACTTTGTGAGGACTGGACCAAAGACACTGTGGGAACAGCAGCAACAATAAAAAAACTTCCCCACAACACGGTGACGGCTCAGGCACTAATGAAAGAGTGTTTGTTGGAAGTAAACAACCTCCAGCCAAATAAAAATATTTCCCTGTCAAAAATGGTACACACAATTGAACTTACCGGGTAGAACCGCAGAATTTGCCTCTTTTTGCTCTTTTGTATTCATCCATGTCAATGTCCGGTGAAGAGGAACAGCGTGTTTGTTGAATTAAAAAAAGATAGATGGCTGCGGTTTTCCAATAGAAACCGAATGCAACAGGCAGAGGGGTCAATGATTTGAAGTTTGTGTATGGCTATACATTTTAATTGCAAGTCAATGCGAGGCTTTGTTACACGTGTACTTATTGGGTTGATGACTAAATGTTGAAGACTTATTCCTTTTATTGGATTGAGGGCCTAATGACACAATTGCTTTAATAGTCTGTGCATCATCTAAGTACTATTTTAACCACAATTGTTGTCGCAAGCTGTTGACTGCCTGGTGCTGCATACAAATTGACTAATTGGTCTGTGCTTTTTATCTGACTCATTACGTACTGACGTTGAGGAGTATAGTGGTTATTTTCTGTTGAGGTGAGTTTGTTTCGGTGTGAATATTTTAAAATGTAATCAGCGAACCCAAAAATTGAAAAGAAATGGAAAGATGAAGGACAAGGCACAAAACAGATCTCAAATGGCTAATATTCCAATAGATTTAGAAAGTTTGCTACGCACAGCACTAATGTGTGGCTTCCAAGTTAACTGGCTATCAATAACAACTCCAAGGAATTTAGTTAAATCAACTGGAGGGATTAGTTCATTACACATGGTGGTGTTAAAATTATGAAGACATTTTTTGTGTCTGTTAGTACAGAAAATCATAAAATTACATTTCTTATTAACGGAATGATTAGGAACTATTAAGAATAGTATGATAATGTGATACAGTACATACATGTACATCTGAAGGAGATCAATCTATATATTCATACATGTACATGTAAACCCTTCCCATTGTGCCCCTTCTGTCTCAACCCCCCCCCCCTCCCCCCCCCCCCCCCCCCCCCCCCCCCAAAAAAAGAAGAAAAACACTCCTCCAAATGATTTGTAGACTGCTTGACCCTCTATTGTAAGCAAATTCCTCAACCCAAGTCACACATGGTCTGCAGGTGACCCATGATCCTGACCTCAATTCATACATCTTTTTTCCCCCAAGTTCTCAGTAAACTCTCCAGAGACAGTCTGTCATAAATCTAGTCACTCCACACTGATGGCTTTTCCATAGTTAAAACCAGACATTTTCTTCAAATTTTTTGTAAATGAAAATTGGATTAACCCCATCTGTGAAAATGTTCGAACTGTATTCACTAGATATTTGATATGTTGGTAGTCTGGGAAGTTAAGGGTATGTCCTTAATCAATGAAGATTGCATGTACTCGGGTAACTCATTACAGGCTTGATGTTGAAAGTTACACCTTTCAAGAATAAAGCTATTTTCTTGTCATTCAGTCCTACATAATTTATACAAGTTTGGTTATTCTGTGTAGACTGTAGAGGGTACAATGTTCAGGTACATGTAGAGTGGCTACCAAACAGTGTAGACTGTAAGTAAACTGGAGATCTCTGGTGTCTTTGGTATTTGTTCATCTAAATTGTATACGGGTACCGTACATGTATGATTGGTCAATCTCATATCAATAACCTTCCTTATTAAATGGCAGGAAGTATGATCTCCTGTTGTTTGATATCGAGAACCTTGACAACTCACTGTTTAAGAATGTCTTCCTGGCACACGTGCAGTTGCCACTGACCACAAGCACATTACCCTAACCAACCAGCTTTTGAAAGATCCCCCTTTTTTCATTAAATCAACAATTTGCATGTTTGCCCACTGCAAATCTTTTGGCGGTGTTTTGACTGTCATTCGAGGAAAACAAAAAGCGGCATTTAGGTCAAGCTCAAAGGGGTTCATGGTGGGTCAACCCCAAATATTGACACAGTTTGAAGTAGGCGACACAACCAAACTTTAATAATCAGTTTAACTATCGCCACAAAAAGGAGTTGACAAAAAATAGGCAGAAATTGTGGTTTATTGGCAGAAATTTTAGAAAGAAGGAATGGGGATACTTTTCCAATAGACTTTAGCAGAATGCATGAGTATTTAATTTGGTTTTAGATCATCAAAAACAGCTCATTCTATTTTATTCAAATTACTCAAGAAACAAAGGGTAATTGACAAAGACTTAAAATTTTGAATGCAAACACCAAAAATAAAAGTTCCTTCAAAGTTCCGGACCCCTTGATGAAATTTGCAAATGTTGTTCAGTTCAGTGAAATTCTAGCCCTTACCAGACAATGTCTTCAGCTGAGCTGCCCTATGGATCAACAAATATTGGATCATCTGTTGGAAAAAGTTGCCAAGAAAGGGGTAGGTCTTAATGCAGCATTTTGGAACGATGTCACAATGCACAAGGTTATGCGTGGGTCAGCGGCACTAGCATTATGTGGTGTTACTGTGTTACTTTTGACTCAATTACTGCCTGATGTTTACCGTCCTTCTCTTAAACCGGTAGTCCGCCAGCTTGGCTGACAACCCCTTTGAAGCGTCGCCACCAAGGGGGTTGGCAAGAACGTGTGAAGAGTTTTTGAGACCAAGCGAAATGACCCTCCTAACAATGGAATGGTGGTCATTGTGTCTAGCCATTTGGGAATAAAATAGGAAAGGCCATTTGTGTGTCTGTGCCTGGGGTCAAGAGATGTTTGATGAGAACAGTGGTAATTTTTTAGTCGGTTAGGGCTTTTATGTACATATGCACATGTATCAATCACGAGTCCTAAGTTAGGATAGTAAGGGTATGATCTAAGTTGAAAAGGTCAAAGTATCAGTTATTCTTGAATTATCATAGGAGAAGTAAGGACTGAAACAATAAAAACACTTTATAACCTGACCCAAAAGTCCATAAAATGTCATGATACTACCAAAATGTGTACCTTTCATTTAATTGTTGAAATTATTAAAATGTCTTCATACCCACTTTGAACATAGTGTCAGGGACAACATTTCATTCAAAACAAATGTTTCTCCAACTGCATGTACATTGTTGTACAGGAAGCCAATGTACTGTACATTATAAACAAAAGAAATTCTGAAAAGATGAAAACAATTTGAAACTGGGTAAAAGTTCATCCATCCCCAGCAAAAAGCCAGAAAATATTGTTCGGATCAGTGAGATCGTCAACACAACAGTCTTTTTTCCTTCCAGCCCACACAAATCGCTGCTTAAAACGTCATGTGTGACACCCTGTGTTATTCATACAAGAATATTATGCATAATAGATGCGCAGGACAATAGACCGCTCGCTGAGTCAGTGATTGGGACAAAAATACTGGGTAAATGCTGTTACACTGTGAATGGCCATGTCAAACGGTAGTGCACTATTCAGTTTGTATGGGGACATCCACTGAGTAATACGTACACAATACACAAGTCTGCTGTCTCTGGAGTTGTTTTGTACCTTTTTTGGTGGAGGGTTTTTGGAGTTGGTGGACAATTGACGGTGAGTCACCCATGGACTTTTTTTACTCTTTTAAGTTCCTGAAAATAAATGTACTGATCTGAAGTTTGCAAATTTATGGCAAAGCTGAGTCCTTAGAGCAACAGTAGAGGTTTGTGTTATTGGAAAAAGGAAGAACGTTGTCTTCCATAGAGCAAGGAACGTCTAATCGCTTGATGATGTGTTCAGATGAGTGGTCCAGTAGTCGCTTGTACATGTTCACAAAAGTTTGAGGTGAATTTACATTTTTCTTAACATTCATTGTTGTGTTTATTGTTTCTTACCAATAACTGTTCCAAGTCCTTTTTTTTTTTTTACTCAGTTTAATATCAAGTACATATGATATACATGTACAAACAAATCGGGCACTCTTGCTGTACTAACTGTGAAGGTATTACAGGGTCTGGTTTTAGGATTTGGTTTATTCTTATTCAATCCTAGTTGATCATGGCTTAAATTTTGATCCTACTTGAATCAGCTTGTTTACAATTTGAGTGGGGGATATCACCTTGGAACTCAATTGGGCCCACGTACCAGCGACCCAATTTGGAACATAACCCAACACCACAGGATAATGTATCTGTGGTTCCAATTTTGGTGCATGTATTCCCAAATCTTTGGGAATATGCAGATCCTGAGTCTGTTCCCATGACCATGAATTGCCATATCCAATTCACAGGTGATAGTGATTTATTCCCAGTCAGGTGGCTTTGCCTTTATTGTCACATGTTAAATGTCTGCATGTGATCAATGACAGCAGGTCGCCTGGAAATCATCATTGAATTTGCTGAAATTGAATTGACTACAACTTGTACCGTAGTTTGCAAAGTTCTACTATAAAAAAAATCTACAAGTCCAACATTGACCTCCTTGGTGATATTTGGTGATATTTAGTAATTTTTGTAAACCCTTTTTTGCAGTTGCTTTGAAACCCACATTCTTCAACAAAAGTGAATTTGCACCACACAATTTGCCTCTAAGGCTTAGTGACCCTAGAGGCCAGACATGTGTTGAGGTGGCTGTGGTGATCAATCAATGCTTCTTGTGGTCACGGTCAGCCATTCAGATCTTCAAAGCCAGTCACTGGAATGATAATGGCAAGAAACCTCATGTGCGGTTTCACACAGTTTTTAGACCCACTGGCTAGAAAAAGAAGTTAATTGGTACTCCTCATATGGAAAAAAGAAAATGAAATTTGACAGCTACTTGTACACGGTTTTGTTAATAATAATTCAGGTGTCTGTTTACTGCAGGTTACTGTACAAGTATTACGATGAACCATTGATTAAATCCAAAAATGTATCACTTAATAACAAGAAACCACATTGTTACATGTATATTCTTTGTCAGAGTTGAGATTCATAAGGATTTTGTCTGAATTCAGGATTTAAAAAAAAACCTGGAATTCCGAAGGTTTTGCCATGAAGATTTTTATTTTTTTATTTTTTTCCATAATTCAAATTTGTACATTATGTAGAACAAAAGAAATGGGTATTAGAAGGGGTGCATTTAGGCAAAACCTCGTGAGACCCTCAAACCCAATTATCTCATGAAGTTCCCCCCAATCTCACCCCTGTGTACTTTGGTCCCAGAGCAGCTAATCTTGCCAGGCTTATTAATTGCTTATAATCATGTACTGATACAAATGTAAACTTCGATACTCCATGGGAACAGCAAATGTGGATGAATTTCCATCATGTTGGCACTACCGGGTACATCTTAAGCTGTGTCCGCACTGGACTTATTTTTTGGAAGGTTTTACTGAGATGATGGTAAAATGAAAAATGGTCAAATGTGACCACTGTCTGCACTTGGACTTTCGACACGGGAAATTTTACCCAGACCGTGTGGCAGAAGTAATGACCTTGACGCAGAAACAAATTGTCGACCATATTTTTCAGCCCCCGATACGCACAGTATATTACACACGCCATCAATATTACACACACCATCAATATTACACACGCCATCAATATTACACACCCCATTTACCTGCGCAATATAATCGTTACACACGACATGATTCCATCTTGACGTGTTAAATTTTGATGAAAAAGCCTATTTTTCTGACACATTTGTGATCAAATTGCACATGCACGACATCGAAGCCATGCTGCTGTACGATGTTCCGTGCGGTAGTGCCCGACATTTGTAGCTGGGACATCGACAGTGCATTGCATGCCTGCCATCGGTGTTCGCTGGTTCCCACCGCATGCTAACATAATCAAAGCTATGATGTAGGACCGGAACCAGTGACTACGGTCTACATTCATGTACCATGTACCATGAATGACTACAAAGCGTAACGGGATGAATTTGGATCGTAGAAAATACCAAACAAACATCGGTGGAGAAAGAGAATTTCTGCAAATTAATTCCCAGAACTTCCCTCTCTTTTCTGTGTACCGGTATTTTCCGTTAAATATATTTATAACGAGATTTTACCGCTCGGCGCGGACTTGATACACCGCGTGTTTCTAAGTGCATCAGCATTTTGAGCATCAACTTGCATAACGTGTTTTGAGCAACAAGCGCACGTGTTTGGAACATTTTCAACACTGCGCAATGCGTGCTTGATTGCGTAAAATACGCAGTTGTAACAGTTCTCATACAGAGATGCCCGTCATTGAGTGAGCCCTATATTGACAGCTCGGTTACTTTTACAACGCGGTCTGGGTAAAACTTCCCGTGTCGAAAGTCCAAGTGCGGACAGTGGTCACCATTTTTCATTTTACCATCTTCTCGGTAAAACCTTCCAAAAAAACGTATCAAGTGCGGACACGGCTTTAAAATGGGAAAGTACGGTACCCATCGTCTCGGTATTAAAGGTTTACCAAAATAAGTCCAGTGCAGACATTTTGGCCATTCTGATCAGTTAGATAGAATTTTGTGTGCTGTAGTCAGTTTTCTTGTTGAGGGTATCTTGTTCCATCCAGACCACAAGAAGATTGGTAGCCCGACTCATCCTGCCACTCTGCAAGGTGTGAATGGCTGTTGTGCCTGGTAATCAAATTGCTGCAATGGTCTCTTAAATGCTGATCCAATTAATGATGGGATTGGCAGGGCCTGTTTCTAATGTAGTTTTAAGTGGAGGTGTGATTTAAAGCTCAGTAAATTGGGAACCACAGGACTACAAAAGCAAAAACACCAGATGATTCTTGTCAAAACAGTTAGACTATTACAGTTTGTCTGTAACTTTTGTACAAGTTTGTAAAAAGTATTGCTTTGAATAATTTACATGTAGTTTCATGAAATAAAAAGCTGAGGGAATGATAGTCCAGTGATTACATGTAAACTCAAGAGCCCATCCATTATTAACAAAAAAGAAAACGCCATTGGATTACTGCATGACTGATGCATACCCAGCAGATGTGTGTAGTGCTTATGTCCAGACAGTGTTTTGGAGAAATGCTTTTTTTTTGCAGCCAGACTCTCAGAAGTAGGATTCTAGTTTCTACAACATGTGACATTTCAATTCTTCCAATGGTCCCACATGAACACGATAATGGTTACTTTAAAATCCCATAAACTTTGTCAACTTGGTATTGGCCCAACAACTCTTTTTTTTGGGCAGGAGGTCGAAAAATCACTTGTTTATTTGCCAAAATAAATCCATATACCGGTATGTGTAAGTCTTCAGAAAATGTGTCACACAAACATGAACACACCTCTCTGCTTCTTGGAACATACCAGTATCTTGACCTATTATAAGCCTTGGGGTGCTCTTTGCATTACAAAGAACAGAGTACATCAAGTACCCTTCCTCCCACTAGCAAATTTCCTCTGAAATCCTTGAGTAACCATGTGTAACACTTTCACTTTTAAGATTTCTTCACTTGGGGCTGTGGTTTAGAAAAAAATAAATTTTGGAAGGTGTCACAGAAGGTGCTTGTTCGGGCAAAGACCTTTTGTTGAGAATTCTGTACTAACTTGGTCAACCAAAGTGGGTCATTCAGAAACATGTTGCTTCAATTTGATTTGATGTCCAGTTTGAGACAAGGAACAGAAGAAACTTACAAGATTATGACGAAAAAAGACAATTTTCTGATAAAATAAATTTAAATTATTCACTGAATCACTGAGCACAGTTTTTAAAAAGAACAAATTGTGTAGATTTTCAGTGAAGTTACTAAAATGTGGGCATGCTAGGATAACACCAAAAAATTGCAAAACTTGCTACTACATGGCACTATTGTCCTAATTTTGAGTTCTTAAGGAATGTACATTATACTGGAATGTCCAGAACTGGCTGTGCGAGAATAAGGTACCGGTAGGCCCTATCTGTTTTGTGCAGTTTTAAATTCTGCAGACAGTTCTGCAGATGTTTCACCACATTTGTTATGATTACAGTGTACATACCGGTACATGTACACGTGTAGGCCTACATGTGTGTAAGTTTTTGTGTCAAACTAAATGAAATCATAGAACTGTGGTAAAACCTAAATTGACATGATTGAAGAAACTTACCTGGGATCAGATTGAGTTTATAAAAGTGTGTACATCCCTTCAATCTCTCCCCCCTCCAAAAAAAAATAAATAAAAAGGGTGTAGCTCTAACCATGGAGGAAGGAAATACCATGCTAACCTGGTTCCTTGATTCACAAAAGAAAACAAAGCAATTTTGACTTTCATCCACTGTATTAGTACAGACTTGCTAAATGATGTCAACAAGTGGGTTTGGAGTAATTCGTTCACTCATTCCTGTACACCACCTTGAATCTTTTCCATCATTTTCCTCCTCTATTCTACTCAGGTCCTTGCTTTAAAACCCTCTGCCTGGGGCATTTCACATTCCACACACTGTTCCCATCATTGCTGTTGTAGAGTTTTCATCCAGACAGGCAAAGACCTTACAAGTTCACTTTTGGATTTGAGGGCTGTTTTTTTTTCTTTCTCAGCACATTGCTCATACAAGACTTGCACAGTACATGTATACAGCTACGCGGTACATGTACATGTACGTACATGTAGGTGTTATTGCATTTGTTTATTTTATTGCAGGTTATGTATGTATGTATTGGTGCAGACAAACTTTAAATCTACATTGTAAATTACTTGTTTTCAAGAGTTTTGGACAATACCGGTACCATACCGTAACTTGCGGTAAACCCTACCTTACACGAGGCATTTTTGTTAATAATGTATGAGTCTTCCTAATTTCTGTAAGAAAATATGTAAATTGCACATTCTGTGCACTTTAATTAAATTACTTTTCCGAAAACAAAAAAGTTAAGATCCTGTTGTGTACATGTGGATTGAGTCACATGACAGTTGCTAGGATGATAACCAAAAAAGAAAACAAAAAAGCTGACAAAATATTATTACTAAACAAAACCTGAACCCCAGGTGTATTCACCTGTTTACTCTGAAAGATTCAATCTTGATGTCAACTCCACCATTCCACAGAACATAAAGTGGTTCTCTGGAGTGACAGGTATTTCAGGAACTTCGCACTAAGCTTGATCATTGTAGGCTGCTGTGTAGTAAACATTCAGTATTGCTGTATGCCTGGGCCAAGAATGTTGGCTGTCTAAACCATTGATGACAGCAGGGTTTTGCCTCTTGCCAGCAGAAGCTCTTGATTAAATCATAGAGCTAGGACCTTAGCTCTTTTTGATGATTAAATGATTGGAATTTACAGGCCTTGTGCATGTACACTATACATAAGATTATTTTTTTCCAAGAAAAAATGTTTTTTGCTAGGCAAATAATCTCAACATGGAAAGGGAGCCAAAGCCCAAAAAAATTTTTTTACCCCTAAAAAAAAAAAAAATCCCACAAGATTACCATATTTGAGTTCTTGCATAAATTATTAAAACTCTCTGAAGTTTTGAAATTTTAAAATTAGACACTACCTGTTATTTGTAGAGTTCAGGTTTGTTGTTAACTACATGCAGAACAAAGTTGGAAAAAAATCACTCTTTCATAATTTGCATTTTAATCACGGTATTCAACATAAGCTCATCACAATACAAATTTTAGAAGTTTATAAGCTAAGTGAAAATTAGCAGATCAAAATATAAATGTAGGCCTAAACATGTCTGGGCTTCATTTTTTAGGTCAAAGGTCAAGGTCAATGGCTGCATTGTTTTACTGACAGTCTGGTACTCAACTTTCATATACTTGTTGTGGAATATATTTTCTGTAGGTACCAGACAATAGGCTTTGGCCATACATATTTAAAGGGAATGTACATCACTGGCTTTTGCTGTAATTTTCAGAAATGAATATTCAACATGTTTGAGGGGTTAGTATAATAGATCATGTTTGAAGTTTTGTGTTCGAAAATGCTGGACAATCCCCCCCCCCCAAAAAAAACTCTTCAAGAAGTCTGGTTAATTGATTCCACTAAAGATAAAATGGATCAATTTAGATGCCGGAAAATTGCAGGGTAAGGGAACCAGTCTAGCTGACCTGCACCGGTTCATGAATAAACCAATAGCAAACAAAATTTTGACTGAAAAAAAGTGTAAAGTTGGAGCAGTAGTTGAAAAGTTGTTGAAATGTATACAAAAATACCATTTTCTTGAAAATGACTTCACACCAGGTGCCATAATTTTACAGGATACTTTAGACTGTCATTTACCAACATACTAGGTAAGGTATTTTGTAAAAACTTGGTAGTTTTATTTTTGATGTTTGTAAATGTTGTACGTTTGTATGTTCCCTTTAAGCATCCAAACAACTATTAGCATTTTTGAAATAGTAAAAAAGACAAAGTTTAAGTAAAAAATATTAATGGAACACCTGATTATTTTTAATTGTATAATAGCAAATTAAAGAGGGAAATGATTTAACTAAGTATATAATTTAGTATTTAAATGTATTGTCCAAGGTTACATGCAAATCTCCTACAGTATTTTATATGTCATGTACATAATCTGGAGAAAATGTGCATACTTTGTGCATGCGTACACTTGGAAAAATGCCAAGAAATTACTATTTGAAAGTTTTTATTTTTAATTTATGTTTGTAGTAGGGTCTTTTCTCAACACACATAATTTGCAGAAAAAAACAAGAAAATTTGTGAAATAAGTAACTTTTGCCATGACATTTTTAAATGAAGGCCTACACTACCGTATATATATATATTTATATATATAGATTTTTTTTAATGACGCTGAGTAATGTTAGTAACTTGTAACATTGTAAAATAAATCAAACCTTTCCCCTATAATTCAGAAAGTAATACAAACACAAAATTTTATTCTTTTACCAAATCTGAACGTTTTTAATCATAAATTGCAAAAATCACTGTTTTTACCAGAAATATATTTTTTTTTTCAATTTCGTTTTTTGAACTGAATTCCCCATTTAATTTAGGTCTGGAAAAAGTACAAAAAAGGTTTAATATGTAAATATTTATTTTTGACCTTTTTTGCTCTCCCATGGAGAATTGCCCACGTACATTTTTCTCCCATGTAAGTTTTGTCTGAGATTTAGAGGCCTAAAACTGCAATTCAATACAAAATACATGATACATACCGGTACTTGTACATTTTGCATATTTTTCTCTTTTCTTCGTTGACTTGTTTACAGTACATGCACTTTCTTACAAGTTACATCCATGAGCTTGTGCTTTTGTGGCTCTTGTCACCACCTGGCTCCCATCGGACAAGGCCATCTGGCCCATGAGATTCACAGTGCCTCCTTTTTGGCACCCTACAATTAAATCATAGAGCTTGTAGTTGATTGGAAAGAAATTCACACAATTTTTTGTAATTGGTGTTTTGTTGAAGTGAATGCTTAATTACCGGTATGTACTGTAAGTTTTCAAGGATGTGCAGTTGAAAGTGTCTTTTACTTTATGCCCAGTAATATGCAAGAGAAACAAACTGAATATTTGCACACACATAAAAAAACTTTGCCAATCCAGCAACAGCTGAGGTGTGAGATCCAATTTATTCTGCTCCAGATTTGTGTGTATCAGAATCCCTCTTTTTACCAGCTGTGACCCTAGGGGGGAACACACAATTGGTCTTGGTGAAAGGTCAATCCATTTTGGCAGTGAACCTTTGAGAGCTGAGACATGTCGGCTGCTCACATGGGGTTAACTGGGAATTTGATTGCCAAATTTGGGGGCGTTTGTGTACCAGGCCCAGCCTGTGCAGTAGAATCAAATTGCTTGTGCAGCTTGATTTTTAAAGGGTTTTGAATTTTGTTGTCTTTCCAGTATTTGAGGATTCTAGAAACATGTCGGATTTATTGAACGATTTGCTTAAAAAAAAGGATTTTCTTTTAATTCCTTGACAAGTTGGAGTTGAAAGAAATAGTTTCTCGTCCGGACTTCAAGGTTTTAAATGCATTAGGAAAATTTTTCTTGAATATTTCTGGAATCTGACTCCCTGAAACTGCAGTCAGACATTTTCTCACTAGTCTCAGCAATGAGCTTGGTATCCATGGAGATGACATGCACATTGTAATTCGTTACCTCCACATGTGGTGGCTAGCTATTATTGTGAGCCAGCACAGACAGGTTCCCAGAGGGAGCACATGGGTAACTCAACCCCCTGTGTCTTTGACCATGGAGGTCAGCTGGAGAAAAAAATTGTTTGTCAGTTGAAACATGGAGCTAGTTTACTGTTTACTGTCTGTTAGATTTCTGTTTCCCTAAATCAAAATCTGGAAGTGAAACCATTTTGGTAAACATACCGGTACCGGTACAGTAACCATTCATTAGGAGAAAATAATGATGTGGGAATGGATTTCACTTTTTATAAAAAAAAAGTACATGTACATCATAACTTGGTAAAGCCTACCTGTGATTCAGAAATGTTTTGAAGATTCCAGACCTTTTTCGCTTTGTGAGAAAATATTTTCTCATCCTGTACAACACTTCTAATGGATGGTTTTGAAAACTCTGTGATACAGAAGTTTGAAGTGACAACATTTCTTTCCACCTTAAAAATTGTTGATTTAATTGTTGAATGTTTTGTATCTTTACGTATTTTGATACACACTATCAATATTTTGTTTTGTGACACTATAAGTTGAATATCTTTTTCGTATAAATTTACAGATAAATTATTAAATCGGCAATTTGAAGGAAGAATCTCAATTACTGTACAAAACCACTTATGTCCCTCACTGTAATAAGTCAATCCTATTAACTATAAAATGCCATGAAGTATTTTTGTTTATTCCACCTGAGTTAGACTCAAACCCAAAACCATTATCACGAAGAGAAGGATGCGAACCCAGGACAATGAAATGGAAGACAAGAGTCTGGGTGTACCGGCACACGTACATGTACATATACTTCTAGAACTAGAACGCAACCGTGTGCCCTCTTACACTTCTTTTAGGGTCACTGTAACGCTGGTTTCCAAAAACAGTGATGATACTACTTGATACTGAGAGACAAATTACTTGCATCCAGAATATGTCAACCAGGTCTGGAGGAGTTTATGAATCTGTGCACATTCGTCACGTCGGAAATTTGTAAGTAAAAACCGGTGTGTACCTGTATGTCTGTAAAACCATCTCCCCCAAATTTTAAAGAGATACCGGTATATCAGTCAGGGCTTCTTTTTAGAAAGAGTGTGAGAGTGAAATTCTGGATGAAAGTAATTTGTCTATGTCTATGTCATCCCTGCTTTTGAAAACCCAAGGTGTTATTGTGATCCAAAAAGTGATTCACATTGCACTGTTGCCTTCTCTTGTACATGATGTGTGTATACATGTGCAGTGTGCATGCATGTACTTCAACACTACAATCAATCAATCATTCTCAACCTAAGAATAGCAAGTGGCTGGAAGTCCCTGGCCGTTTACCACTCACTAATTTCATAGAGCAGTGCAACTGCAAGTTAGCAATATTACTTCCTCCATTGGTTGTTGACATCCGTTGCCGTTGACAAGCAAGAGTTAAGTGGTTGGGAAGGATCATCCAGTGTTTAGGAAACAGCCCGTTCAGTCTTGACCTCCAATCAGATGAACTTTTCATTAGGAATGAATTACAGTGATTATGAAAAGGAATGAGGGATCTTTGAGACATGTGCAAGCTTTCTCGTCAGTTTTATTTCGTCTGTGCCACGCTTTAACGAAAAACTCAAGAAGAGTACCGGTATGTGCATATGTTTAACTTGGAATTCAAACAATTAAAGTGATCAAGGTTTTTGTTTGAAAACCAAAGGAGGAAGAAATGATTAGGTTTTTGCCAAAGACATGATTTTGCACCATAAAAGTATGGCCTACTTAACCGTGTGAATGTGTGTTTTACATGTTCTTGGTTCATATTTCAATTGTCAAATTGCCTGATACCGTAAATTACATGACGTGATTGGAAAACTCAGTGCACTTTTATTGAATTCTTCAATACCAACATAAATAAATTTAAAAAAAACATTGTGGCTAAATTTACCTGTTTTTTTTAATACAAAATATTGAAAAAAAATATCATTTAAGTCTCAAATTGGATGGTGAATTCCCTGTTTGGTCTGCTCACAAAGCCGTGGCGCCTAAGATTTAATGCTCCGTCACCCTCTGTTAGAAATTTGCTGCCTCGCCAGCACCCAATAGAATCTGACACTCGGGATGTCTAGGTTGAAACCACCGCTGACTCCTGATGCAAAAACGAGAGCGTAAGATGTTTAAATTAAGATGCAGAGTCCCAACTCCCATGACACTCGGCCAACAAATGTTTTTTTATTTTACCATCTGGGGTTTTGACTCTCATCTGGCCAGTTCAGAGTTGTAGAACCAGCAACCTCCACGACACCAGGACGCCAAATCTTTGATGCTCTATCACCTTTAGTTAGAAACGTCTGCTCCTGTGGAAGAGAAACAAGCATGAAACTCAACAACTGGAGTGAGGATTAATTACAGTTGGCTTATTTGAAAGGACAGCCGGAAACACAAATTCCCAAGATAATTGTCAGTTTTTTTCTGCTTAAATGTGCCGGGGGTAGGTTGTACTTTTAGCTCCTGGATGAGAGACTTCATGAAAATGCTTTTTTTTTAATAGACTTCTAAATTCATGGAACTTTCAGTAAGTACGTTTATCCAGGCTTTCAAAATATAATGAAAAGGGGCAACATGACAAAATCAACCAGTAAAAATTTACTGGTACATCATGTACAACAGGTACATGTTCAAATGTTCAAATTATCCTCAGATGAAAATCAAGTAAAAGGCACATGTAATTTAATGTACATCAGCCCCTGTATAGTCTACATGAGTCATGTCACCAGACTACCGAATGGTCCATTCAAAGTCGGACCATAGAGCTACATGTAGGTCCTAGCCAATAAATAACACCACTCAAAATCCAAAAAAGAATGTTCAAAACCTACAATGTATCGCTATGTAGCCTGTTGAAGTTTCAACAGTGAAAAACCATGCACAACCTTTTTGATCGCGAAACATGATTTTTTTTATACATGTTCCGGGGTAACTCTCCTCAACGAATTGATTGATCTTTGGAAATTATCTACATTTCTTGATTTCTTGTAAATGACAGTGCAAGCAAGATGGAATAATTTCACAGGGTGTTTAGTACCAATGTACGATATTTTAATCCAAATAAGCTTTTTGATAATACATGTAATTCGCTAGGTTACTTTTGGGATAAATGCAAATGATCCTATGTACCTTTAAGACATCTATACTTTAAAAAATAAATTGTATTTAAATTCTATTCATGTATTCATGCTGACAAGGCCTATTGGATGTACTGTACCCATTAGTGGTAACATTAGATAAGTTGCAAAGGAAATCAAATCATAAATTGAATTTGGAAGACATTATTTTCAGATACCGTAGATCCAAAGTGTCAGCAGAGGGTCAGTTGAAGCCAAAGGCTTTCATTCCTTCCATGTCCCATTTCCTATAATTAGTCACCATTTGATACATACACATTGTACTGACATAAAACATAAATGTACGGTAAAGACAAATGACTCATTAGGCCTACAAGACAACAATTAACAACAAAATACAATAAAAGCAACAGGAGATCAGACCATTTAGAGCGGAATTGAGTTAAATACAATGTTTGTCATCAACTTGGTTTTGAGGTTATGGATTTGATACAGATTTCTTCGAGATGAACTTCTTGTTGAATATGAATTGAGAGCTCATACTTAGCTGATGACAGACTCAAACCTTATCCTTGGTCACCTGAAGAGTGACTTCCTGGTTTTGCTTTGCAGGGTTTCCTAATTTTCTGCTCTCAAGGTCTCTGGACTGACTGTGTTTATGAACAGTCAACACCTTTTATTGGCTGTTGTGGTTTCTGTTTGTCAGCATTAAATTTGGATTTTTTAGAGTTGCTATTCTCAGGACTTGTCATCCTGATTCAATCTCGGTTCAATTTCCTGTGTCCTCAGTCAACACAGCTTGGGCTCAGGGTAAAAAGATTCTAAATTTAGTTCGGCATGTTAATGGCGGTCTTATTTCAGGAGCGGCTGAGCTCATACATTATACATGTACATGAAATGGAAGAACGGGGGTCAAAACGAAACTTTACCAGAAATTTTTCAGAAATGAATTAATAGGCCTATAGTATGTATTTGCTTTCCATTTGCATGCATTTAGTATTGGTTTTGCAGGTTCTTTGTATCTTCCTCCGATTTGGCCTTTTAAATTGCCTCAGAAGGTGGAAGTAATGAATTGGAGTAAAATATTTAAAATTCTAAAAAAAAAAGGATAATTTTGTTTGTGGCTTTAAGAAGTGGTTTAGCACAGCTTTATTACACAAATTGGAGTTCTTTGTCGTTCCCCCACCCCACTTTTGGGATACATTGTACTTGCTGTCCATTTGCATGCGTTTGCAGGTTCTTTGTATCAGCGTCAACATTTTCAGCATTTCTTGTTACAAGTTGTTTAACTGTAAACTTTGGGGCTGCAATTCGTAGAAATATAATGTCAAAAGTTTTCTACAGTTGTTTTACATGTTTGTACAGTACCTTTTCAGGCTTTTTGCAACACTGCATCAGACCATGGGGGCGGGGCTTGTTCCTCCATGATCTGTTCCTTGCTCTATACATGCATGAGAGAACAGAGTACCACTACATACAATTGTACTGATTTGTAGGCAGTTCCCAGACCAATTATCACCCAGTTGACTACTGTAACAATAATCTGGTGAGTTCAAGTGTTTGCACAGATAATTAACAACTGAAGCAAGCAGGGGTCTTACCTTTCCCCAATACACACCACAATAACAAACATTTCGGGATAATTTCTCTCCCCCAAATGGACTCTGTTACAAAACATGGTTCAGACACTGACAAAAACACACAAAATCCCCTTTGGGAGTGATCACCAATCTAATGCAAATTTCTGGTTCATTTATGGAAACTGTTTATAGAATGGTGGAATCTCATTTGAATACAACAGACTAAGAGTTTGCTTATTGATGTGGAATAATGGCTGATAAAAGCTGTGGATTTGTCTGATGTGTGGTCCTTCAGTTTTGTTTAATCCTTTCCTGTTTAGCTTGATGGTCTGATGTCCTAAGCTGTTAATGTGGGGATTGTTGATTTTTTTCCCATCAAGTAATGCTTTTAAATCTAAAGACTAAGAAGAGCTTGCAGGTGTGCTTAATTTATTCCCTTTGTTCTAAAATTTGGTTGATTAAAAAAAGCACTGTATTATCTACATTGCACCTCTTAAACTTAAGACATATGAGTTTGAAAGGAAAGGAAGTAATACGGAACATATTTGTCCATTTTGAAGATCCATTGGAATCAACAGGTTTATTTTTGGCTGAAATACATGTTTATGTAGAAATTAGGAAATTGAGACAAAAGACGTAGTTCAAGTATAAAAACAGTAGGTTCCTAGTTAAACAACAGTTGGTGACAAAAATATGTACAACTTATAAATGTGTACAACTGTGTGGGATGTGTACACAAGCATCATGTTTGAATTATTCGGAAGTACATCAGATATGGTGTCAGTAAATTCCATTCATTTGTGTGAGTCATCAGCTGTCCAACACACACCTGTGTATATCGCCCAGTCTAGTGCACAGGTACAATGCATACATTGCATGCCATATCACCTGATAAGGTACACAATGCGGCAAAAGCTGTTCTACACATACGCAGGTAGCTGTAGCAGCAACCAGTGATGATATCCTACTCTCGTATGCATTGAAAAATTCATGCACCTTCATTTGCATTGCATAATTGTAAAGCCTGGCTGGACGATCTGTATATGCTCAGGCCAATTTCCGAGATGAATTAAGCGGTTGCTGTCTGGTGCTTGATAGATGTTATAAATTACTGCTTTGTTGTTGCATGCATCTACGTAGAGCAATGCACAGGAGGAGTTACGGCGCATTCTGATATCAGGCAGTGGGACTGGAGATGTATCAGGTATGTGTGAGATACCGGTATGTCGCTGCCTCTGATCCAGCAGTTAATTTGTATGTAGGTGTACGTGGTAGTTGCCTGCAATTGACATTGTGATGAGCAAAACAATGTTTGGATAGCATGCCTACCGTAGTAACAAATAACATGTGTTGTAGGTACATTAGGCTTATCAGGTGTTCTGTAACAATTTCAATTTTTTTGTATCCATAACAGAAAAATCAAGGATTTACCGGCAACATTTAGCCTAAGTGATGGAAGAAAGAGAGCTTTCAGATTTTGTTGTTCCAAATCCAACACTGCCATGAACCAAATGGCACACAAATTTTGACACCCTGTGAAAAATCACAGTGGCTGTGTTAAATTGTTAAACCCAGCAAATGTTATCAGGAAAGAGATTTTTTGGTACATGTACATGTACATACATGTATGGTAGAAAGAGTAAACAATTTTTTGGAACAATAAGCCAATTTTTCAGCTTGCAACATTTACAATGGCTAGAGATGGAAAGCTGATTATATTGTCATCATTGTGATTTATTTATAATACTCATAAAAAGTGATACGCTACATGTACGTGGTATGGTACATTTTTCTTGCCCTATGATCTACATGTACCACCATACCTGTACATCTTTGAATGCAGTTTGTTGTGGAAACCATGTACATTATTGACAGGCTCCCATTCTCCTAATGGAGCAAAATGTGTAACCACAAATTGCTTAGACAAGACATTTTGCAGGTTCATTGTAATTACCTTGTCATGTCAGGTCAGTAGGCTGGACCAATCCAAAACCCCTGCCCAATCAGCCATCGCTTAATACCACATCAAGGGGTCATGTGCCTCCCCATGGGGGTCAATAACCTTGCCAGACACCCACTGCCAGATTTTCTGAGAAAACCCAGACTCAGTCAGAGACATTAGCAAGAACAACATTTGGTTGTGTAAGAATGCATTCAGCCAGCCAGTTATACTATATTTTATAACAAGCTTTTAATTTCAGACTGGGATGTGTCAGCATTGTGGCTGATCTGATTCTTGGAAATGACCTTTGTGTTTAACTTTATGGTGATTTGCCAGTTGTCATGTCCAATTAGAGAATACAATGAAGACTGGTTTAGTCAAGTTTCTTTACTGAAATCCTAGGTTGGAATGGTAGCCCAGATTTTAAAAATAGAAATGCCTGGAGAGTGGAGTGAGGAAGTCAATTGACAAACGATAATCACACTTTTACAGCACAGCAGGAAGCCCACATAAGGCAGCACATTTCTCTGCAAAATGACAAGCTGTGAAAGCGATAATGAATTGTGAGCAAGCAGTTTTTAAACTATGTAAAGAAGCCTTTTGAAATGATGCGCATGTTATGTGTTAACCAGTAAGGTACGTGCAGGGCCATGGATTTGTTTTGGTTGCGTGATATAATGGATCATGGATTGTTGTCAAAATACCAAGCCCACCCTCTCCCTCAATAGTCCCCACCGCCACCCCCAACCCCCACCCCCCATTATTTCTATCAACATACCAATTTGTGCGGACACGGCAACATTGCAAAATGTTGATGCTTTTTTTTTATGTTTTCAAACTGAAAAATAAGTTGATACATGTAAAGTAAACCTTCATAAAGGCTTCAATGGAATAGTCTACATTTGGAAAATCTATTGTTAAAAAATCGGAAGATAATCCCAGAGAGGTTCAAAACTCAGCCTGCAGTGGAACAGCAAACAGAACTTCCTATCCGTTTGGCCGTCACAATGCCTGTTAGCTGGGCATTATGTGCTTTTGAGAGATTTTAAGTGGCCCATGCTCTCCCCCAATATAGTGCATGCCTGTTGTGTCAGGGGTCAATGCCGTAGGGAGTCCTTACACTGCGTGTGAGGAGAATTTGAGCAAACAGTGAATCGGAAAGGAGAGGTATACAGCTGGAGCAGAGCGATAGACTCATTCAAGACTTGGATGTCCCGATCAACAGGAATGTAATGAGAGGAGACTACCCAATCATCCAAAGGATTGATATCAATTTGAGAGAGTGGTTACTCTTTGGAGGATAAACTACCCAGACTCTGAATATTGATAACACTGTTTACAGCTTGAGGATCTTGAGTTGAGGATACAAATTTTGTTCTGTCTGAGTGATATTTCTGCCTTAAGCTTGCACAGTGGATATGGTGAGCACATGCAGCAAGATTTTGTGAACTGAACACAGCCAGTGAATTTGTGATGTGAAATTTGTGACTCCCTGCCTAGAAAATTGGTGATGAAATGTCGGGGATTATGGCAAGTATACCGTGTGGTTTGTGGTAAGATTGTGGTGAATACATGTATGTGGAAAATTGATGTTGATTTGACTTTTACGAAGTATGCCAGGAAAATAAATGGCTATACTGTACCGGTACATTGTAGGCAGGCATTGTGAATTAGTGCATGAAATGTATACATGATGTGATTGTTTCAACTTTTTCAACAATTGTTAACATTTGGTCTCCACAGGTACCGGCACATGTACACGTGTAAGTTGGTACAAAAGATAATATCAGATTGAACCAAGTTAAGTTACAAATGTATTTTAGATATTGAATGCACTTTTACTCGATTGCATTGTACCCTGACTACCGGTACATTGTACATGGACGTGTACATACTTCAGGATTTTGAAAAGTGTTTGAAGAAGGGAACACATACAAAACCCAAAGAGAAAATATCCTAAATGTCTATTAAATACATGTACATTGCAAATGTATCAAATGAAATAGGTGGAAAATCAGTTGTGAATTAGCAAAGGAATTGAAGAAAAAAATGGTTTGCATTTATCGTGGAAATCAGATGAAAATTTGCAAAATCTTCACCATGCTTGTCCTACCGGGGTACTTCTTATTATGACCCCATTAATTGTGTAATGTTTCTTTATTAACTGCATTCATGTGCATACATACACATATTTTATTCCAAACAGTCCTGAATCCTCCAATTTCAATATAATTTTGCACACCCCCTAGGGATTAGGGTTAAGTACATGTACATGTTCATTGTTGAAAATACTGAAAAGCTAACAAATTGTAAGGTTTTATGATCATTTGATAAAGTCACAAATTTTGACAGCGTACCGGTACTTCGGTATACTGTACACAATGTATCCAAACACAGGGCTGCCAACTTTGAGTAAGAGCTGAGAGTGAGAATTTGGCGATGGAGCTCGATCAGAAGTTGCAGAATAAATCATGCTAATGCGAGTGCAAAGCACGAAGCCCTACGGCATGGGTGCGGGGCCCACTTAAGGGCCCCGAAAATGTTTCTGACGCTCTGTGGTGCGATCTGAGGCAATTTCTGACCACTTTAACCATTTTTAAAAAAAAGATCATCATTTAAACATCATTTTCGAGTTTTATTTATTAATTTTTTAGTGTGAGAAATCCGGTGTGCACGTGAAAGCATGAGAACAACCTGAAATGCGTGAGTCTTATGCTCAATCTGTGAGAGTTGGCAACCCTTCCTGAGGCCAAGATTTCTATTGTATACAGTATCACTTGCATATGTGTGTGTACTCCAGCACAGTAATCAGTATGAATGGTCAGACGGAATGCGAGCATTTAATTGAAGAAATTGATGCCAAACATCATTCATCAGGATATTCTGCTGGATTGTATTACAAGCTTCGGTGGCTCGCTAATGGAGTGAACGTGCTTGTGACCCAGGTGTCACATCGGTTTACGCACATCGACATGTTAAATTACGCTGACATTTCCCCACTAATATAAAAAAATATGTATGATTTTGCTTTTGGAGGCCACTGTGATAAATGACATGTATACAGGCCTACATTATTTACCGGTACCTCTGGAAGGTTTGCTTTGTTGACCAACGGACAGTAATTTTGATTTACATGTAGCTTGTTTATTTACATAATTTCAAAGTTACGTAAATTCTACTGGTATTACGGCCATGCCTCATTTGTGCCATGGATACAACCATACACGTACCGGGTACATACTGTACATAAATCCAATATAGTCATGCTGTATCATATTACATGTGAGTCTAGTCCCTGTGGGCATCCCATTACTACAATTTGACTCAAGTTGATGGCTCAATTAGGACAAACCGTATCTGTGTCGGGGTTATTTTAAGAATGCGCTTATTTCTGTATGACTGATGAGATTTACTGTACTACACACGGGGGTACTGTATGTGTAGGCCTTCAAAAAGTGTTCACTGATATTGGATTATTGTACATATATGGGCATGTATTTATGACCAAAAATTTGTGTCACTCCGTGTGATTGTACTAGGCAACAGTTTGTATACTATACAAAAACATGTACATGTACGTGTATCTGAAAAACAAGTACCGTACATTTAGCAGATTTTAATGTGATGCCGAATGTTGGGCTCCCTTATTAGTCTGCCAAAACAATTTTGAATAGATTTCACAATTTTGAACAGATTTCACAGGAAACTAATTTACAAAGATTTTACAGTTTCCCAGTTCAGTAAGTACAGTGTACACGTACATTTACTGGTATGTACTGCATGTACATGTACATGTACATGTACCTGTACATGTTTATTGTACCAGGAGCTGTTCGTTTCTTTCAACACATTTTTTTTGTAAGCATCCTTCATTAAATATATCAAGTGCTGGTGTTCCTTGAATTCAGAACAAACCTAACAAAGATGTTGATCTGACGTGTGCAATTTTCTCCAATAAAATACATGTAAAAGCAAAAGCATATATGGCCTAATTCTCTGAGATGGTGTAAACTCTCAAGATCACTAAAAGTACTGTACATCTAGATAAATGTCAGCGGTAAATTTTTTATTGCACGCATACCACTTCAGGTTTGTTTTACGTCAATTTGGCTGTCGGTGTACGTGTTCGTAGGCGAGCTTATGGCGTCCGCAGCTCCTACTTGTGGTACTTATGCGTACACGGAGACAGTCATTTTGTAAACAGGCTCAAACTCAAAGTCTGCAGAAATTCCAATCAGACAGATCGCTGTTGACTCTGTCACCAATATTGCAGCGCAATTCTCCGCTCGTGGATGTTGGATGCAGTTCAAGTGATGTCGGCTCCCGTTGCCGCGGTTGGATTGATGGATAATCTTTAAGCCGTCTTCAATTTTTGGGTGTTTTTAAAGACAAACTGGGGCTGTTCTTCAGACAGATGTTTGGAATCAGCTGTTAATTATTTGGTACGCTGAAATTGTCAGGCTCATTACACTTGACATTTGTTGGCAAATTGATATTTTTTTTTTTTACATACATGTACATGTACATGTATGTATCCCCCTCTACTCTTTGCTAATATAGTGACCTGGAATGGCATCGCATTGAGAAAAGGGCCAATGTTATGGGTAACATGCAATTTTGTCGCGAAAACAAAAGGAACAATTTAAAGGAAAAATGTATGAATAACTTAATACCTATACATGATGTATGGTGAACATCTGTCATTGATACTTTAAACATGTTCTTTTGTCTGCCAGTATTTATGACTAACTAGTAACAATTTTATGAGGGAAATGTGGAAGTGGAATTTTGCGTAGAGACATCTTGCTTGCAAAAATCAGTATTGTGAAAGTCACTGTCTACTCATGAACTCGCAAAATTCACAGAGTGACATCAGAATAATTGTGCTTCATAATGAAGATTTGGATGGTTAGTTGTTGTTCAAGTGAAGTTAAATTTTCAAAACCAATGTGAGTGTTGTTCTATTCTACTTCTTCTACTTCTTCTATGCAGCTACTCGTTTAATATATAGCCTTTTCAGCAACTTAACTCTTTCAGTGCCCGCGAAATTTGAAAAGTTTAACCCTAAAGTGCCCAACTCTAAAGTGCCCAACTTAGAGCGTTTTTTTTTTAATTGTTCAAAATTCTGTAAAAAAATTAATAATTAAGTTTTACTCACTAAATTGAGAAGAAACTTCGGCTGTCAACATTTCACTGTTCAGTGTTCATCTTGGATAAAAGATCATTAGCAGCAAGATGAAATTATTGGCAGCAGCGTGAGAAAGTAGAAAGTGAGAAAGTGGTAATGCCAGTGGAAAATGTAACCTTGTTTGGTTTTTTGCTTTGGGGCATTTTCATGGTTTATTTTGATGTTGGAGCAGCTCATGATTCTGTTTTGTGATGTGATACCCTGTACGGTACCTTGGTGTAAACACTTTGAATGGTCTGGGTAGAGGATGGAGTTTGGTGAGGTCTTGTTGCCAAGGTCAGGTTCAGGGTCACAGAAAATCGGGCTTGGTTGCCCAATCTGTTGATGACCTTGATGAGAAAGTGGCAGGCAGGAAATTAAGTCAGGTTTGGTGGATATGTGCTGCCCTCTCTTGACATTTATGAGGCAGTGGCAGGCAGGAAAATTTACAAGACTCAAGCCTTAATGCCAGACTCAGAGATACAATGTTCATAATGTACACCCCCTTGTAAAACCATGCAAATAACACAATAGCAATGATCATTTTATGATGTCCTGTACAACCCTACCGGGGTACATGTACCTATTTTTTAAAATATTTTACAAATTTGTTTTTAATTCAGATAGGCCTACATGTATAAACCCAACAATTTGTTTAATACATGTACATGTACTGTAATTGTAATGATTTGCCTTTTTTTTCCCTACTGCTTGCTGCTTGAAAGCTTCGTTTTTGAAGAAAAAAGTCAGAAAAAAGTTTGAAAAAGAAAGCAACTTTTAAATTTAAAAGTACAATTTCTCACTGCTCCTATAATGAAGAAATTGATAATTTAACTTCAACCTACATTGTATAATGACTTGCTAGTCTAAAAAAAAAATAGAAGAAACATATACCGGTAAACAACTGTGCTTTGAATATGCTGTTTAAAGTTGCGCTTCCCTTGCTACCGTTATTTTCAAGTTTCATCCCCCAAAATAGATTCCTTTTCTAAACTGATTACGTTACTCATTTTTGAATGAGACATTGAGCCAAGAAATCGGCCCGAGTTTAGTTATTGAACTATTACTTTAGAATTAGGAATTATTGGCTGCCAGACAATACATGTACATTGTAATTCCATTCTCATGGGGTTCCCAAAATTCAGTCTCAATAATGTATGAACTGGGAACCAGTCTGCTCCAAAAGTGGATCTGTTTGTGCCCAAAACAAAAACCATTATTTCAGAGGGTTGCAGATGTCCAAAAAAAGGACAAAAGGATGTTTTTGTGTGGTAAATAAAACATACATATTAAAAAATTATTAAAAGAAATTGGAATTTTTGAAGAGTATGAAGTACCATCTTCAACGCATAGTAAATTTGTCTGCAGCTAGCAGAATATTCTTGAAAATTTTGTACACGGGTACTTGACTGAGCCTGCGGTCACATAGCTTGCCAGCAATCAGAGTTCAACTGGTTCCTTCCCCGCTTGTGTAAATAAACACGGCAGCTAGTCAGTTCATTTCTGTCCCAATATCCATTCCTTGGGAGTGATTTATGTCTTGTGTATAGACAATGAGAAATGCCCTCCTTCAAGGAAACGTGGAAATATGCTCAATGATTGCATCTACATGTGTAACCATTAACAAGTCCGCCAACAAAAATGTGCAGAACATGGTGGCGAAGAATTTATAGAACTTGTTTATTTTAATGTTGTTAGGGATCATGTAGGGCTGAGTAAGATAAAAAAAAAGTAGTTTTTTGTCCGGCTTTTTTTTAAAAATGAAGGAGGAGAGCATTGTTGTTTTTCTTTTTTTCCCCCAAGATGGCAGATTTTCCAAGATGGCGGATAGATTATTAAATTTTCTCAACTATTTTGCTGATAATTTTGCCAAAAGGCGCCATAAACTTTTATGCATAGCTATAATTTTGTAGGAAACAAATGACAGTGCAACCTTTCCTCGGAAAAGTGCACTTCTTTAAACATTAACAATTTTCTATTTTTTTGGACAACTGAGGGTGCTGTTGCTACATGTATGATGTCATTTCAGGAAGACACTGTTAGTGTTAAGTTTAGGGCTTTTCTGTTCAGATTGTTAACCCGATATTTGCTCATTGAAAATATTTGTGAGAAAGGGTTGCTCATCAGTGATCATTGAAACAAGAATCTGAAAGTGAAAGCATACATGTAGGCCTATCTGCAGCTGATATGACCAATGTTTTTGTTTTGTGTTGCGATAAACAATGATGGCATTTGCAATTATAAGCTCTATTCCAGCTCTGCAAACTGAATTATCTCAGTTGCGTGCATCACTTTCAATCTGATCAACTCAGCCTTACTTCATGCTTTGAAAGTTAAAAAAAAAAATGGTAACCAAAAACCCGCATGGCAGATGGCATGACGTTGGCGACTGGCAGGGGGCCAGCAAGTTGTCCCCTCGCCTGATTGGTCAGGAGCTGGTGCCTATGGAGAGCCCCTACGATGGGTCGGCCGCCGAAGGCCGGTACCCCGCGGGGGCAAAATGTGTACGTTGATGCAGTCGGCACCAGATGAGACGTGAATGTCAATTATGGGTGTCATAACATCATAGCATGGCTTGCTGTTGTGCACACACTCCCCCCCCCCCCCACTGCACTGGTACTCTGTCTCTGGTTTACGGTTCATGTGCATTGAGGTAAATATGGTTTAGCATTCCAAACTGTTTGTGGTACCATACCTGTACTTCTGCACCAAGTTGCTAATAAAAGAATTACACATGTAGGAGGGAAAGAAATTATCTTTTGATGACCACCTACAATGTATGCTGTGACAGTTGACCCATGTTATGAGCAATTTTATAGGGATTTTGATTATTATTAGCTTGACCCTCAAAGTACAAATGTATGTACATGTACGTGTAGCTGTAATTTCTTGGATTTTCATTATTTTCCATTATTTGATTACATTATTTGATTACATTATTTCACTACAAAGAGGTGTTTTGATTTCAATCCAGGAATTCGCTGGTTAGCTTACCTGTACCATTTGCTAATGTACAGTTGTAATTGTACCAACGCTAAGAATTTGTGAAGAGAACCAGATTGAAACTTTCATAGTAAAATCGAAACTAATAGAGGATTTCTTTTCTTTGAGTTCTGAGTTAAATTTTTGAGTTTCGAGTTAGCTTTTCGAGTTTCCCGTTGACTTTTTGAGTTTGGAGTTGACTTTTCGAGTTTCGAGTTAATTTTTTGAGTTTCGAGTTAGACTTTCCAGTTTCGAGTTGACTTTTCAATTTTTCAGCTCATGCAGTGGGCAGGACAGAATGGGAGAAACTGGGGCTCTGACTAAAATATCACTAAATGTACCTGGTACACAATGTATGTATCTGTGTTTCTTTGGAGTAGATTAAATATCTCTGCTCTATGTTTCCTGGTTGGGAGCAATGCTTGATGAAATTCTATGCTTTGTTTTATTTTCTGAGCTCAAATGCTTTGAGCCAGAGGAAAGGTTTTGCATTTCAGGCCTGAATTTATTAAGATAAGGCCCCATGTCAATATTATTTTGCAAACGTGATACTTGAATTCAGAATACAGAAAACAAAAGTGCTAAACCTGAGATCAGTTTAGTCACTAAGTGCTCATTACACACAAACGTTATTATTATTAATTACCCCAGTTCACCAGGATATATTGAAACATTCCAAAAAACACCTCAGTTCCATGGAGATGAGATGTTTCACAATTTTAAACCAAACTGAAGGATCACAATGAATGGTAAAGTGTCTTGCCTAAGGACACATGTGCATGAACCACAACCACAGCATGGACTCAAACTGCTGAATTACCAGTATGCACAAAACCTGTGGCACTCAGACAATTAGACCATGGCACTCAATGCTCACTTTAGCAACAATGTTGTAAGTTAGTACCTGTATGTTTAAAGTGAAAAGGTTGCCCATGTACAATGTACTGTACATGTTTCATCAAAAGTTCCTGTACTGTAAGGAAGCACATGGACATGTGCACATACATTTTGTACATCATGGTTGTTCATGCACACGTGTACATTCATCTTAATAATCCTCCTCATGATATACATGTACAAACTTGTACATGTACATGTATACATGTACATTGTACATGTACATGCCGTATGCCTTGATTAACATACAATGTCCAATGCCGAATTTTCTGTACACCTGCAGCACTGGCCCTGTTTTTATTTCAAGAATGGAAACATCTCCCCTTTGCCTTTGCATTACCCATACATGCACATGAGACCATTGTGTGTTGATGCATCCATCCCTGTCCCCTGAGGCTGTTGTTGGAGATCCAGTAACCAGGAACACTTAGCTGGCGCCTTCACCATTCAGGCCATGCTCCCTTCCTGGCGTACTGGATGAAATAAACATAACATTCCCCAAGCTTTCTGCAAACAATTTTTATCTTGCGCCCTGGGTGATATTTTGGCCTTGTGTTTGAAAAAAATTAATAAGATGTACTGGTAGTTTATATTCAGTTGTATTGTTTGTTTAAAAACTACCGGTACCTTACAGGAGGGTGCGGCTATTTGGTGATTCATTAATGTGTTTAATACTTAATGAAGTTTGTCCTGGTAAATGCATTAAAAAGGGGATGGGAGGTTTTGTGGTGATACTAATAGAAATTGGTTCGTCGTCAAGGATGTGGAAACCATCCAGCTTTCTTCTTGTGAATTTTCCTGATGCAGTTTGTCCAATTTCCTGCACTTTGTTTCCTCCTTGTGCTTATTTTCCTCAGTTCCTAAACAAACTTTCACTTTTGGACAATAACAGGACATGCTTTTGAAGCTTGCTGGCATCAGATCATGGGTATTGTGAGAAAAGTCATGCACATAATGTTTGTGATGCAATCTCTCAACTGGTGGAAATAAATTTAACCTTATTCAGAATTGTAGGCAATTTGGCAATGCTACACTGAAGGTTATGTAATTTTACACAATCCCTTTTCGTTTTAACTTTTCTCAAAATGTTCCTCAAATGAAACTATTTCTCTAGGTGGCAAATTTGTGCAAATTAATGGGTATGCGTTTCATACCGCAAATGAAAGCTGTCTGGTCTTATTTTTCATTCAATACAAGGTTGAATAAAGACATTGAAAGGACCTGAACTTGTAACCCCCAGAACAATGTGTCAGTGCTCTACCAACTGTGGCACTCAGCCCTAAGTTGGGCCATGTTTCAACATGTTCAATGCCATGTTTCAAAACCATAATACATGTATGTGTAACAGCTTTCTAGTATTCTTTTTTTCTTTTTCTTGCTTTTGGTTTTGAAATCCTCTGTTATCTTGAAAGTCTCATAGTGTTTAGTTTTTGTTGTTTGTCTTTTATAACAAGATAGTTCTCATGTTTTGAAAGCATGATGCAACTTGTTTGCCTTCATTTGGCAGGCCAGACAATGTCATCACTTGATCCATTAAAACTAAACGTTTGTTTTATTTTTCATTTGCTGTTTTGCTTTCATTTTCCACAGGTCGGTCATGTGATGTGGTTGATCAACAGACCCCTGGATTGAACAAGCGGTAATCTTAGTAACAATCTCTGGATTCTGCTGTCTGGAAACTTAGTCCCTGCACTGGGAATATTTAGCCCAGAGAGTTGCTCAGCACCACCAAGAAAGTTCCTCCATTCGGGGCACTGTGGAATAGTTGTGATGCTGTACATTTGTTGCACTGATTGTAATATGAAGCAGTGTTTGACATGACTGGTACCATGAACCATCGCAGTATGAATTTGCACAGTTTCGTGAAGGGAGCCTGTCGAACTGGGACACTCAGAACAGCCATTGTTTCGTCGGGTGCCTGCATTTTGTGAAAGCTGTAAAATATTGTTGAATTTACATATCCACAGAGTTTTATATGACTGTTTTGTATGTTGAGACAAAATGACTGTACCAGTACAGAAGATGAACGGTAGAGCTTGGGCGTTGATAGTGTGGATGTTGCTACAGTGCCTGTGGAGGGTGACAGCACGGCTGGATATGCGTAAGTTTTGTTTTACTATTTTTTTTGTATTAGTGATGAGCTGGAAGATTTAAGGTTTGCTTTGAGTCCATATCCCAAAGAATAAACTATACATTTACCAGTGTATTTTAACAGATTTTGCCCAGCCCCCCAAAAAAGTCAATGAAATGCAGAGAAGTGGACAATATGCGCAATTCACAACATATCATCCTGTATGTGAGACCACACTTTCTGACTTTTTCACAGCTGGTTCAAAACATTTTGAAACTTTTAAGGCCCCCCCCCCCCGGCACTTCCAAGAGGTTACAACAGAAAGGTCATTTTTGCAGTGCATCTTTGGGAAAAAATAGAGCACGGAGTAGATGTTGATGTCAAATGAATGCTCATTTTGTGTTCACATTTCTTTCTAGCCACTTGTCGTTCGGCACTCGGAATGAACAGCAAGGAGATCACAGATGACCAGCTGGAAGCCAGCTCTGTCTATGAGTATGACTATGTGACATATGGACCACAGAACGCAAGGTGAATATTGCTGGCAACTTCTTATTGAGTTTGGTTCTGCTGTGCAACTAAGGAAGAGCTCATTTCCTTAAAATAGTTATTTTTTTTTGTTTCCTGAAAGTTGAACAAAGAAATTTACTTGGCTTTAAAAAGTATTATAATGCAACTAGTCAGTTTGCCTTTTAAAATGTATAAAAAAAAGTTGTATCCTCTCAGAGTGATCCCCGTTTGCTATTTTCCGGGTTTGCAACATTGATAATGTTGTTAGCATCATGACTTCGGGCGTGATCCTTGGCTACATGGCACATGCAGGTTTATGGCTTCTTACTGTCGCCTCTTGAACAAAGTAATCGACAAATTGGGGAACCAACAAAGGACTGGAGAGCACAGTGGTAGAGCGCCAGAACGGCAATCTGGAGGTCTCAGGTTCAAACCTCACTCCAGTCAATTTTTTTGTTCAACTTTGAGAAAATTTGACAACAGCTACATGTAGTCCTTTTTTAATGAAGAGAAATCACCTGACTGCTGTTTCCTTTCCTTCTACCAGATTGAATCTGGAGCAAGGGGCAGGGGCCTGGTGCCCACTCAGTGCTGCCCCGGAGTCTGATGGTCGGTATGAATACCTCCAGGTCAACTTCCACAATATCAGCGTTATTACGGCAGTGTCCATCCAGGGCCGCTGGTACTCCGGCTATGGCCAGGAGTTCACCCCCAAGTTCCGTTTGGAGTACTCGCGGGACAACCAGTGGAAGCGGTACCGGGATGGCCTTCAACAAGAGGTTGGACCATTTTGTTTTAATTCATATGCTGCAGTAAAACTTTACTAAGCAAACGCAGAATACCAGCTAAGATGTCATGCAATGGTTATTGGTATTGACTGGTTCTCTTTAATGCCAAACTTAGACATTTACCTTGCAAAAAACTGGTAATCAGTCAAGCTGTTATGTTGTAGGTGTTGGTGTTGACTACAAGGCTACGGGACGGATTGGCAAAGCTGTGGCAGGTTATACCAGTCAAAATGGCATGTAATACATATTGCTATTCACTGCCTTGCAAGAAAGGCTTTCTTTTTATTCAGTGAACTTTGCTATGACTGGCCCTCTGCAGTTTTTTTTATTAACTCAAATTTTCTTAGCTCCGTGAAATTGGTTGAGACGACTGAAGTTCAGAGGGACCAATGCCCATTTTTTTCTTTTGGATGATGAATATTTGTTTGTGTCTTTATTTGCAGGTATTCGATGGTAATAGGGACTCCTTCAACATAAATACGGTGCACCTTTTTCCTCCAATTATTGCCAAGCAGCTCCGAGTGGTGCCCGTGGTAGACAGAATCACATCCGTCTGCCTGAGGATAGAGCTGTACGGCTGCCTGTGGGCAGGTAAAATTGAAATATCTTCAAACAAATTTTCAATCTAGCTTTCAATCTAGGGTCAAGAGGTGATTTATAATCTTGTATTCTGCAGAACCCGTAATCTTCCCAAACCTGTTTTGGCCTTTTATTTTTGCCACTTGGACTCCATATGCGAACAAAAGAGGGCGCTGTATAGTATTGCAACAGTTAGGGCACTTGAAGGACCCTTCATTGGTTCACACTCTCTTTCATTGTTTATTCAAGTACGTATACAGTACCACCAGCTTGCACAATACAAGATGACTGCCAATGGTCCTTCAATACAGGCATCCACATGTTTCTCATCCATCTTTGATCAAATTTGTTCTTGTTTTAATACACAGACCATCTTGTACGCTACAACATGGATGAACCTGATATTCGGGGAGAGTATGCCTTTGATGACGACACCTACGATGGCTTTGCGAGCGAAGACGGTCGCCTCATCAACGGCTTGGGGCAGCTGACGGATGGCAACCTGGGAAGCTCCAACTATCGTCTCAGCCCTGTCAACCTGAACCAGGGCTATGAGTGGGTTGGCTGGCGCAACACCACCCACCGCGACCCTGTTATAGTCTTTAAGTTTGACTCACTGCGCAACTTCACTAGCCTTGAGTTCCACACCAACAACTTCTTCAGCAAGGACGTTGAGCTGTTCAAGTCTGTGGAGGTGTACTTTGGGCTGCAGGAGGGCCACTACTCCACACGGACCATCAACTGGAATGTCAAGCAGGACCTGGTGCATGAAGACGCGCGTTGGGTAACGGTCAATCTGCAGAACCGGCTGGCGCGCTTCATCAAATGCCGGCTGCGGCACCGCAACAAATGGATCCTCATCAGTGAGGTCTCATTTGCATCAAGTGAGTGTGCCATGAACATATCTTACCATCTCCCAATGCCCTGCTATTCTTCTCTGAATCGACAGACGAATGATTCAAGTACAGTCAATCAACTTCATAAGGAAAACAAAATAATGGTTGTGTTGCCCTCACCCGACCAACCCAAAAATCTATTTCCCCTCTTGAAAAAAAAATTAACAAATTTTAATCTTGCCGTTGCTGTAAAACGTACAAAACGTACATGTACATACCCGAATGGTAGTACAGTTCGAATTTACCGTATTTTGTACTTTGAATTGAGGCCGATGCCCAGGGCATGTCGTGTGATGTACCGGTACTGCATACAAATTTGTCCATCGTATTGTACATTGTATCACATGTGCATATTTTAGTTGGCACATACAGTACATGATACATGTACACCGTATCTGCACGTTTCATGTACATTGTCATTGGTAGAGGGGAACTGGTTATCTGAATGGAATCTTTGACAGAATATCAGTATTGGTCAAAAGTACCATGGAATCTTCACGCTATGGTATATTCCCCCCCCCCCGCCCAACGCCCCGGAAAAAAAAAGTAAAAAGAAACTACCCGACCAACCGACCCTCTTAATATTTTTATGTGGGGGCAACACAGCTTCTTCTCTTTTGGCCTTTAAGGTAACAGTCTTTTTTCCAATATTTATAAAATCAACATCACAGAATCAAGAGTAACTGACAAAGAAAAATGACTTATTGGGAGACTCTCATTGTGGGTCTGGCTATGTCATTGAAGGACTTCTAGATCTAGAGCACCGGTACAATTATCCAATAGTCGCAAGTTCATATTGTTTGTCAGGTTCTCCATATGAATTTTTTTTTTAAACAACCATCAAATACAAATGAAAATTAAACAAAAGTTTATACTTTTTTACATTGACTAGTTGACATATTAGATACTAGTGTATTATTTACAACACCAGTTACTGCCGGTACTGTGAACTCTTTCTCGTTTGCTTCTCCAGATTACAGACAATAAGACAATGTGAACCCTGTACACATTGATTCATTGATCTCTTACATACACATATTTTTCTCTGCTTTTGTGTATGCGTATTTTTCTCTTTAAAGGAAAACCAAGACCTGTAAATGACAAAAGCAAGTGCATTTCTCATCAATTATTGTAATGTTTCCTCCATCAGAAACAAATCTTTTTGTTCTATTTTGTTGAAAAGATTTACAATGTATGTAATATACACGTACATGTATGCCTAAACCTGCATTTTGTTGTATGCGTAAGGCATGTTGCTTGTCTGACCCAAGTCAGTGATTGAAGTTGACGTTGCATGCGAGGTCGTCTCTAGGGGCTGCTTCAATTGAAGTTTGCAATTATCATGCATGAAATGAAAATTGCACCTTTAAATGTAAATGTATCTCCAAATATCACATTCATTGTTCATGTACATGTACAACTGTATGTTGTTTTGCTCAATACAAGCTAAGAAGGTTTCATAAGATTTGATGAAAATCAACGAAGTCACATGTAAATTGTACATGTACAGTTTCTTTAGTTATTATATTGCATGAAGAGGGCCCTCTAGAGACAGCACCCTACACAATAGTACTTTTGTAAAAGGTTGTACATGTACAATGTTTGCGTACCCATGTTGTGACCATGTTTTGTTATGTTCTTTTTGCCTGTGCATTTGTCTTTCCTCTGTTGTTTGCAGATCCCGTAGTAAACTATGTGCAACCTCCCCTGACGCCCTATCCAGCCTCACCGTCCACCACCCCGCCAGGTTGGTGTCTCTTTTGCTCTGTGGTCTGTCAGGGTGTCCGTCACCCACCCTTGCCCCATTTTTGTGCGCCAGTTATTGTTGGGTGTTTAAAACACATTTTCTGTGTTGAAGAACAGTGCTGGTTTGTTTTTCTTCAGATTTGTGGTTGCATAGACCTCAATGCTCATGAATTATATTGCATCCTTATTTGTAATTTTTGTTTAATTTACATGTAGCTGCATTTACACTTTTTGGAGCCTGACCTGTCAGAGATATTTTCAGAAATGTTCGTGTCAGTGAACAAAAACTCCTGAGAAAGTTTCTCTGTGAAGGCTCCTCGTACAAAAATCTTCTTCCAAAGTCATATAGATAATATTGATATTGATTTGGATAAAATTGATTTTTTTTTAGTGGAGCATGAAACGACCACAGAGAGCAAGCCCTCTGGCCCCCCAGACATCAGCAGAATACCCATTGGCAACACCAACAACACCAGCGATAACAATGACTTAAATGGCAAGTGATCACGTTATTAACCCAGCCCTTATGTAGTCGAGTTCATCACAAGTCTCTGCAAGTCCCTGCAAGTCCATCACAAGTCCTCCAGTCCCATTTCAAATCACAAGCTATTCAACTGAGATTTGACAAAGGCTTTTCTTTGTTATTGTTTATCCATTGTTTCTTGTGACTGGACTTGTGACTGGACTTGTGACTGGACCTGTGAGGGATTCGACTACATACCTGTTTCTACATTGTGTTTATAACTTCTCTATCTTTCTAGAGTGATGTCTGTTTGGCATTGTCATAGTTACAGTCACAGTCATGATAGATAGTTCTTAACCTTAAAATCTGACCCTTTCAGGGGAGAATATTTTTTTTTAAACCCAGTGTCAAAATTGAACTTTTTGAAAGAAAGGTAAGTTGGAATCTTGCAGAATTGGTGTCAAGAAGTTACCAAGTCATCAGTATGTAAATTTCATGAGGATTTGGTAGAGATTAATCATGCAGCAGTAATATCAGAAAACACTTGACAGGGGTGGGGATGGATTGTCAACCCTCCCCCCCCCTCGCCCCTTATTTAGTTAAAGCAAGCAAGAGACTGTGCTACATGCATTGGTTTCTTGCATATCTGGAGATTATGGTGAATTCAGGATGCTCATACTAAATATTATTTACCAGGTCCTGTTTTTTTCTCCCATCCTACAGCTAAACCCACTGAAAACGTCCCCGGAAAGCCCTTATCCAACAACAGCACCATCATCGCTGTGGTGGTTGTCCTGCTTCTCCTTGTGGTCATCGTCTGCACAATCTTCCTCTGTCTCTACCGACGCAAGTATATCAACCTGAAGCACAGCGTGCCAGCCATCTTCTATGACAAGAACGGAACCAATGGGAGCATGGTCAACAATTATAGGCCCAGCCGGCGCATGAACCCGACCTACCAGATACCACACCCAGATGACGAGCCGCAGTATCATGTCATTGACAACATGCAGGAGAGCGAGGAAGGTAAGACAAAATCGAAGACAAGTGAATCTTTCACAAAGTTGATGTTTCTCCCAGTGAGTGGGGAAAACTCCACTACTTGAATGAAAGTATTGACATAGAGTAGAGCTTGTCGCATGAGTGCCCTGGTTTGTACATGTATTATGCTTATATCCCGGATAATGCAGGACAGATTTTGATTAGAATGTGGTCAAACTAGTAGCATTTTCATCTTGAGAACAACTTGTCTTGTGGGTCTTTTTTTTCCCAGTTTGTTTAACAGACAGAGCCTACAGGTTCTTCACTAAACCATTCCAAACTTGCAAACACGATTATTTCACACATTGAGTCACTACCAAGTTCTACTAATTGATTACCCCACCTTCAACACAGGCCTACTTAAAATCTAGTTGACATTTTCTTGAAAATTGTGTACATGTTTGTATCCCCCTTTCCAAAAAAAATCAGAATGCACAGGTATTTATGCCGAGCCAGAGAATATGAACCCCACCCCCAAGAAGGGGGGCAGCCAGAGTGATCTCTTGACCCACTACGCTGAGACTGACCTGATGGTGACCATCCAGGGTGTATCCGGCAACACCTTATATGGCGTGCCCAGCCAGGCCATGGAGAAACTCAACAACAACCGGTCGCCGGTGCCAGAGTTTCCAAGGGAAAAACTCAAGTTTTTGGAGCTGCTGGGCGAAGGCATGTTTGGAGAGGTGAGAACATTATTTTGTGTCTGTATTCATGAGTGTATAAGAAAGAGTTCATTTTTTGAATATTTTTCTATATGTACATTTTATCAGAGATTCTCAACAGCTTGTATCCGAGTTCCCTTTAAAAAAGACCCTACAGTTTTTGGGGCTGCTAGCCGAGGGAATCTTTGGGGAAGTGAGGACATGGGCCTTTTGTGTGTGACAACATTTCAATATTTCTTTTGTGGACTTTTTATTGGAGAAACTCCACAACACTGAACTGTTCTTGATGGGTCAAATTGCTTGTGAGGACTTGTTTGAAGACATGTTGTCATATGTATGCCGATGACATTCAACTTTACGTAACCTCTAATCCCAAATTTCCAGGTGAAGCTGCTGTTGCTCTGCATAGGCTATTGAAATGCGTAGATGACGTTCGACACTGGATGACTGCAAACAAGCTGAGACTAAACAGCTCCAAAACTGAGTTTTTCATATCGGCATCTCAAAACAATCTCCCAAAGCTCATCAATTACACCTTCCAATCGATAATGAGTATGTGTCCCCATCTATTTCAGTGAGAAATCTAGGAGTAACATTCGACCCATCCATGACTATGTCCTCTCATGTTACATCCCTCTGTCAGGCAATCAATTTCAATTTACGCAACATCTTTAGAATTTGTCGCTTCATTGACCAGGAAAGCTGTACTCATGCCATGGGGGCCCTGATTCTGTCTAGACTAGACTATGCCAACTCTCTTTTGGCCGGTTGTAGCAGCTGTGACATCTCAAGACTACAGCGTCTACAGAACAGGGCTGCTCGTATTATTTTCCAAGTTCCTTGCCGACATCCCTTTACTCCACTATTGCAATCGCTTCACTGGCTTCCGATCGAACAACGCATTATTTTCAAAATCCTGTTATACATGTATGTATACAAGTCAATCCATGGTCTCACTTGCATATACTCCTCAAACAGCATTTCATTCTATAAACCTTCACGACCCGGATTACGCTCTGCCACAGACACAACCCGGCTCGTGGTGCCTAGGGGCCAAAGGATGGTTGCAGAGAGGTCATTCTCTGTCTGTGCCCCTAGATTGTGGAATGATCTCCCATCAACCATCAGACTGGCTCCTAGTAGGCTGTTCCACGCACACTGCACTTCCGTTGCCGAAACACAACTCCCCATACACTTACGCACAGCTACTGTACAAATCTTATGTACACACACAGCTTCGGGTAGGACTGTGCAGTTGGCACCACAATTCGGCACAGAGCTGATTTCGGCTGATCTGATCGTAACATTTCGGGAGCATTTTGGGGAAATTTATTTTTGATTGGCCAAAAAGCTTCGAAAACGTCATCATCGGAAAGAAGACATGTTCGGCTATGTTCGGGGGGAATCGCGTTAGAATCTGATGGGATCTTCATGGTGATCGAAAGCATTTTTCAAATCATCAAAACTATCACTAAAAGTTTGTAAATTCTCACGCAACAAGGCACACAAGTCCACTGAACATTCCACATGATAATCAATACTAGTCCACATATGCCACCACTTTTCCCAAAACATGTATTTTCCTGAGTGTATGTCCCACAGCTTAGCTGGGCTGTCGTTCGGGCCCACACACGCTGCACACACGTGTGGCAAGTCTGTGCACAATCTAGTGGCCGCAGTGGACAGTGTACAGTGCAGTATACAATACACACAGGCACACAGCATGCACGTTGTCGCTGCGGCCATGATGTGGCGTCGTGATGATTTTGTCACAAACTTCGGTCCTTTTGGGTAGATTTGTCGATTTTGTCACAAACTTCGGTCCTTTTGGATATATTTGTCAGTATTAATATCACAACTGATGTTGTCTTTCTTAACAATGCCAAATCAAGGCTTCAATTTACAAACTATTCACTATGATGTGCTTTGAAGTGGAAAATTTGACTGCAGAAAAATGTAAAAAAGATCAATGCCATGATCTCACATCGCTATATTCGGCGATACCATTTTCAGAATAGGGTGGACAGTAAGTTGTTAGATTGTATTTTTATGAATGCAAACAACATATTTTCGACTTTTAAGGCAATTTTGTTTCCATTAAATCATGAAACAGCTTCAGCTTTTTGTTTTTATGATTTTCAAACTTTCAGTGCAATCGCTTGCGTTTTGATGTTTTTTATGTATCATTTCTTTAACCTCGCTGCTATAAGGGGAATGATCATATTCTCAGTCTGGCTAGCGATGTTGGATTTTGGAACTTCATAGCAGAGAAAAGTTTCCTTCGTTCTTGCGCTATATCATCATTAAAAAATTTCTCAAAAAAGCTTCAGCATTCAAAAATTAAGAACCCCACCTATAATACTGCTGCCTTCTGTAATTTTCTGTCATTTGAAAATTTGAAAAAAATGGAGGCACCTTGAAGTGTACCGACACGATTTGAAGAAGTGAGTTTTCCTTTTCAATGGAATATTAGAGCTTTAAAAATTAATACAAAATCTACAAATATTAATATTGGTATAGGTTTTAATGAAATAGTGGTGTCCTTTGTCATTAAAGAGCCTTCAACACATGACTTCATTATTGCAAAAGAAAGATGCAGTTTCAATAATTTTTAATGAAATATGTGAAATTTCCCCTTTCTAAAAATAGTTTGTTAGAATATGCAAATATGTAAATGAGGTAATGGATAGCCCATTTCTCTCTCTTTGACTGCATGTAATTGCACAATTTAAACATTTCATTATTTAAAGACACTGATATGAAATTTTTCTAATGCAATTACTTGTATTTTTTGCCTGAAAATGTGAAAAATTTACTAATTAATATGCAAATTAGGTAATTAATATTCAATAAATATAAGGATGTTGTGTGATTTTTACCAATAATCATTTAGCACAAGTTACTTCCACATAGACTTAATGTAATCTAAATTACAATCATATGTTGCACTATGATGGGCCTGTCTTGGTGCCAAATTGAAAACAAAGAAAAACATACCCGGTAGCATAACCTTTGACCTCTTGGCTAATTTTTACCCATACTTGCATCATAAATATGAATAAACTCTGCAACACAATGTCCTATTTGGAAAATTCAAACTGATTTTTCTTAATGAATATCCATTCTTTCAATTGATTCAAGTTTTGACAAACTGGGAGCGTTAAATAAATTTGGTGTGAACAGCCTACTCCTAGCCCACAAACATTCAGAAGCCTCCTCAAAATACACCTATTTGCCTGATCTCTTACGTGATTTACTCTTTCAATGTATCTGTTTATGTTTCTCTGTTTTTGTTTGTGAAGTGCATTGATCATTAATTTGGAACTGCGCTTTATAAGCACCGGTATTATTATTATTATTATTGTGAGGACTTGTTTTTGTGAGGACGTTTTCTAGGTGAGGATGTGTTTGAAACGTCTTCTGTTTCTCAATCATCTTCTGCCCAGGTGCATCTGTGCGAGGCTGAAGACATCCATGATTACATCCGCAATGGCTTCCCCTTCCAGAACAAGAACAAAGGCGAGAAGACCCTAGTGGCAGTCAAGATGCTCAGGAAAGACGCCAACAAGAACGCAAGGTATTCATAGCATAACCCTCTATAGTTCTCATTAGCTAAGTGGTTATCCTGCACACATTTTACAAATTTGAAATTCAGAGTAGACAACATCAGTTTTCCTCTTCTCAAGCAATTTTCTTAATAAGGAAAAAATGCGAGTAATATTAAAAATTTAGTTAACGACCATGCAAAGATTCTCATAACATTGAGCATCTTTCCTTTTTTTTTTATAATCTTTACAACAAAAGGATGTCGATTTTACTCCTAACGGTACATGCCAGCCAACCATCATTTGTTAATGGTATGAAATGTTAATATCTGATATTTGGGAATAGCTGACATGCAATCAGTTTGAATGAAATTGATATTTCAGTTTGTATTTTGTCCATAACATGTGCATCCCACAAAGATGTCTTCTCTATAAAAGCTCCCAAATCTCAGTTTTCTATCTCCAGGAGAATCCTAGACACCCAAAACAGACCTCAAAGTAAGGTTTTAACCCAATCACATCATTGGCTTAGCTGACATTGTTTCCCCAGCTCCCATGACCCCTAACCCTGTCTATTGATCCAGACCCAGACACCTGCTGCCAGTCATCACAGTGAGGTACATACAGCCTTGGAATAGGTCCCTGGACTCCCCTGGGGGCTGGGATATGTCTGGTTTGCCTGATTGATGGTGAACATGTGGCTTAGGGTTGGCCAAGTTCAGGAGGAAACTTATGCCAAACCTGAACTTTGAAATTATGAGCTGCCTACTATTTCCAAGTTGTTGTGCACTTTCTTCCTTTTAACAAGCATTCTTGTCTTTAAATTAGAACATGTGTAGTGTACGAAGTTGAATCTGACTTTAAAAATTCTTTCAATTTACTTGGGGAAATGGAACAGGGAGTCTAGGAAGTGGAACAGGGAGTTTATGTTTACGGATACCTTTTTAGAAACATATGAAGCTTAGGCAGAATTGAAAGAAAGAACTACTTGGACTGTAAGGTTTCATTCAAACTCATGGTTACTCTTTTGAATATTTTATGGCAAAGCAACCACTTTATTACTTTGTTGCTTCAATTTTGTAAATTTCAGCAGCATTTATCAGTGAATACTAAATGGTGGTCTTTTTCAAGAAAATGTGTACATATATATATGCAAACAAATTTCTTCAAGCAGAGGTTTATGGATGATGGGATGCTCTGTGCGCAAAACACTGCACTGGTCATTGATAATGCCGACAGTGATGCGCAGCCCCAGGGAAAGGGAAGATGCCAGCAGAAAATTAAATTCCATCAGCTTGTCAAGACGTGTCCTCCCAATCTCAGTGGAGCATTTAAGATGCTGTCAACACGGGAATTCCTCCCTCAGTATCAGGTTTAAAACAAGGGGGCTGAAACCGCTACTAGATACAACAGCGAACGCAGTCGCTTGCGATTTATTACCGCCGGGCGTTGGTGACTCAACGTAATTAATTGGAGGGGATGACGAGAAAAGAAACCGATGAGTGTTGTTGCAAGGAGAAAAAACCTCTGTAATTTCTTTTTACTCCTCTGGCCTTCCTCTGGGGTTGGTCTGTAATATCAACAATTTGCCCGAAGACTCGCTCCGTCAAACGCGCTCTTAAAGTATCATCTTTCCGAGTCATCTTAGACTGGAGTTGATTGAATGCCGCGGGGAGGTGAAATGAGGTCGGTCACATTTGGATGCTTTGTGAGCTAGTTGCGGGTATGGAATGTACAGCTATGTATTAGCTGTGATGTATTGCTAGAATGTTCAAGTGCATTGCACCTTGCACTGTGTTCATCATCCCCAGAATATCTGATAAAAAAATGATTTATACAGTGAAGTTGTATTTAGAGACATGTGGAATGTTTTTTTTAATATGGTTGACATGCATCTGTGATGGGTGTTCCTCAAGAATTTATGCTGAACATACATGTTACACATCACCGTGGTGGATTTTTCTTTCTTCAAAACATGGCACTGTCTTTCACATCAGCTGTGTCATACCTTGTTGGGTTCATTTTGGTTGTATTTTACCTTTAGGCAACTATGACAAGTGGACATAAATAATTAAAACAAATGAAGGTCGTGAAGTCAATTAATACAACAATAAATATGCACCAGATTTGTAATCATGGATTTTTTTCATTTGCAAAGATTCTTCATGACCTACCGGTACATGTATGCTTCATGGTAAGTCTTCTGAGACTTGCAGCTAATTGGTGCTATTGTCAAGTTTATCCCCCAAAATTGAAAGTTTCTGTTTAAATTGCTATTTTTTATAGCACTACAGTAGTTATTCTTTTTGAAACAAGGCATGTTTTGCTGCCCAACAATAATTCAGGTTGATATTTTTGTGCATAACAATAAACTATTAAAAAGCCCCAAACTAAAGCCTTTTTCCCCAGAGGGTTACAGATGCCCAAATTAGAAAAAAAATGATATAAAAATCAACTATGAAGTTTTCTACCTTCCCTTTTTGACATCCAGGACTGATTTCATGAAGGAGATGAAGATCATGTCGCAGCTGAGGGATCCTAATATCGTCCGTCTCCTAGCAGCCTGCACTGAGGACGAACCACTCTGCATGGTGGTGGAGTATATGGAATGCGGGGACCTGAATCAGTATCTCTATGAGTCGGAGGCTCAGTGGAACGTGGCCCCGACGGGTGCCACCAACGTCAGGGTCGTCACGTAAGTCCAGGGATTGAATTATAAGGAGTGGCTAAGCAGAAAGTATTACTTAACAAATATATGCGCTTATCAAAGTACCAGTCACAAGCTGAATACATTACATTACGTTTTGGCTGGTAACATTGGGTGTTTTTTTAGCAATTTGGTTTTTTTTGCATAGCACAATTCTGTGTTTAGGAGGGATGCATATATGACGTGCTTGTCTGGAACTTGTAGTATGGCGTCGGAGAGGTGTATATGTTGTTGTCCTCTACAACACCCATTTGACTTTTAGCAAATAATAATATAACAATTCTGGTGTATCTCAGTTTCTTATATTTCTTTTTACAGACTTGGTGCGCTGATCTACATGGCCACCCAGATTGCATCAGGCATGAAGTTCCTGGCCTCCCTCAACTTTGTCCACCGCGACCTGGCCACGCGCAACTGTCTGATGGGCCGTGGCTTCACGATACGCATTGCCGACTTTGGCATGAGCCGCAACCTGTACTCGGGCAACTACTACCGAATTGAGGGCCGAGCCGTGCTGCCCATTCGCTGGATGGCATGGGAGAGCATACTCATGGTAAACCCTTTTTCTATCGAGTCACTTCCCTTTGCACTTTCTGGTTGAGTTCAACTCTGTATAAATCGAGGCATTGCAAGTCATCACAAGTCAATCCTATCCAATGTAAAGCAACAAGGTCCTTGCTTTTAATGTTAAGTCATTAGTGACTTATTTCCTTTTTATTAATCAGGTCAAATATAATGATAGTTTATGGTATCAAAATAATGTTTTGAGTGAGCAAAAAACGTTGAAGTGTTTGTGCTAGAACCACACCTGTCCTACCTGACCAATGCAAATGCTGACTATGTATATTCAACCTTTTTTCATTTGCATGTATTTTATTTTTTGAAAGTTGAAAAAAGAAATTGACTGGAGTGAGGTTTGAACCTGCAACCTCCAGATTACCATCCTGGTGCTCTACCAACTGAGCTCTCCAACCCGATGTTGGCGGCTTTCCATTCTGTCAATGTCTTTGTTCAAGGGCACTAGTCAGAAACCATAAACCCGCATATATGCCATGTAGTTAGGGATCATGCCCAAAGTCACAATGCCAGCAACATTAGCAGTGTTGGGAAATAGCAAACATCACTCAATTTGTTTTTGGACAACGATGGTGTTTTTTGTTTTAACTGCACAGGGCAAGTTCACCACCAAGACAGACGTGTGGGCATTTGGCGTGACACTGTGGGAGATCATGACACTGTGCAAGGAGCAGCCTTACTATGAGCTGAAAGATGAGCAAGTTATCGAGAACAGCGGCCAGTTCTTTGAGAAGAATGGCAAACCCACGCTACTGGCCCAGCCCCCGCATTGCCCCAAGGTCAGCCCACAGTCATTACACTTTTTGTTAATTTTGTTAATGAATTACTTCAATGTTGGAATTGGCCAGTGGACCCAAGTAAGTACTCTGGTCAAGTGGTTAAGAAATCTGTAAGCAGGGGGTCATGGGTTTGAGTACCACCATGAGGCCCCCTTCAATGGGTAAAGCGTTGCGTTAGGTATTGCTTAAAACAATTGCTCCATGACAGATTATCTGAACAACAGCTAGCATGATACTTTCCCCATTGAAGGGGCCTCTGTAACTTCACAGTGACAGCTTGCATAAAAGTTTAAAAAGAAAGTTAGCTCTACATTGGATGTGTCCTTTTTTCTCACTTTTCTAGGATATTTATGACATCATGCTGCGTTGCTGGCGAAAGGAACCAGCCGACAGACCCTCCTTCAAGTATCTCTTCACCACGCTACAAGCCAAGAACCTGGGCTACGAGCCACCGGTACCCGTCTAAGACTGGTACACAACCAAGAGAGACAGATAGTGATGTTAGTGCTAATAAAAGCAACTGGTACCCATCTTTTTCTTTGCATTGGAGTGGTGATATAACGCACTGGTACCCATCCGAGAGAGACATTCATTGCATGTGTGCTGTGAAATTGTAGGTGGTGGTTTTCCCTGTTAACTGTATCCCTGGTACCACATAGGGGAATCACTTTTCAAAAATGTGAATGTTTAAAAAAAATGTGATCAGTGATTTTTGTTATGTTTTTAATATCAGATTAAAGCTGAGAGGTGTTTTTTTTTTTCAAATACTGAAAAAATCATGAAAACAGCATGTGTTGCTGAGAAAATGCCAATTGTGTACTAGAAGTGAATGTTCATCCTTTCCAATGATGCTTCAAAAAGTGAAACGCGTTACTGTAAGCCCACAAATGTCTTTCATTTGTGCAATTTCTTTAATATTTGACACAGTTATGATGCTGAAAAGGTTTAAAATAGGACTAAAAAGGATAAGAGACCTGTTCAGGTGGAAAATAAAAGGTACATGTATTTTCATCAAATTAATCATATTTTGTGCCGTGGACACAATGCGCTACATGCATTTCATGGACAAATAGATACAGTGTAAATCCCTTAACCGTGGTAACGCCATTGGAATGGACCAAAAAGGAGTTGTGTTACATAATTGGCATTTTCTCAGCAACCCAAAGTGCTGTTTTCATGATTTTTTTCTGTATTTGAAAGAAAACATTCTCAGCTTTAATCTGATATCAAAAAACATAAATAATCACCGATCACATTTTTGAAAAATAGCAAATTTTTCAGGGTATCATTTTTTTGGGGGTCACCCTGTACAGTACTTATTTGGGACAAGTAGTACTATGCAACCCTCAATCCAATAAGTCTTGTGTGGTATGGATGAAAATTTAGAAAAAATTGATGGACAACCAGATTGGGTCTTCAGTAACAAGGATGTGTCCCTATATGATTCTGTAAAAAGGAGGTTGCATAGCACCCTCAGTAGTCCATGCACATAGCCAATACTCTGTGAGGATATTATTCAGGGTATTGGCATTGTGAAGATAAAGATGAAGTCCTCTATAAAGTGTAACCTAGTGGTTGGAGTTTGTGACTCGTGAACAGAGGTATCAGGGGTTGCAGTCCAGCTGCTTGTCATATGTTGTGTCCTTAATTATTAAACAAGCCACTTCACCTCCACTTGCCTCTCTCCACCCAGGAGTATAAGTGGGTACCGGCCTTAGCTGGCAAGTAACCTGCGATGGACTGGCATCCCATCCACATTGGCTTGTGATAGACATTTACTTTACAAGTAGACATTGGAGAAAATAAATTTAACACTTTAACCCTCCTAAAAACTAACAAGAAATCCAGTACTTGGTTTTTCAAAGTATTCCAGAAAAACTGAAAAGTTATACGAGAACGTGTGTGTTTTTGTATTGAAGTGTAAAATAATAATGTAAATACCATTTGTACAGCGTGAAATTTGACTTAAAAAGAAAAGAAATGATCATCAGCAATTTAAAGTAACAGTTGAATTTTCTATACTGATTTTATTGTCGATGTTAAGAAGAATTTGTAGAATTTTGTATCAGTTGTGTGTACCTCGGAACTTGATTTAAATGGTTGATATTTTTGTTGCCCAAAAAAACCCAGGACTTTTTGAAGTATACTGTTTGTAAAAACAAAATGAGACAGTTCTATTGATTTGAGACTGAAGAAAATCGTAAAAAGACCTAAAATTTTTCCTATTTTATATCATGTCTCTTTTATACCCAAGCTAAAGCAAGTTCCATTCATATCAAATAATTGAAATTTATATCCACAGCTTTTTTTCTCTGTTAACTTTTTCCTACATTTTTGTGTGAGTGGATAGGTGACTTATGATGTGTTTTACACATTTGTAAAAATGTTAACTGAGATATGTGTGGACTCGCTACTTTACAGCAGTCAGTCATAATTTTGTACCACAGGGTTATCTGTATATCTGTACGCAAGCAAATGGTTTTATTCTTGTTAAAAAAATTCTAACATTGATACTTGCTGTACATTGTGAGCACTGTAAAACAGAAAGCTACATGTACATATGTAGTTTTCTCAAAGATTTTGGAGTTATAAAAAGTTGGTATAGGCTTTGCTGTAAAGGGAAAAATATGACCTATTTCAAGTTTTTTTCCCTTATTTTTGAAGTGATGGCTAGATGCTCACATGTTTTAAATCAAAAAGTCATGATATTTAGCTTGTTTTACATTTACAACACTAATTTGAAATTCTGTTGGATGTGATTTGAATCTGATGGCAAATTTGGAAGTTTGTTTTATTAGCAAAGTCAACCATTCCTTAGCAGTGTACATGTACATGGTTCATCCTAGACACATGCGTAACCGATCTTTTGCATTGAAACCGCCTTTGAGGTGCGTTCTTTTGTTCCACGAATTCCCACTCGTAGACAGACATCTTGTGCATTCATTGTACACAACATTTCAAAGATTGTCGCTGAAATCATTGGGTCTGTACATTTAGCATTCCAGTAGACTTGATCTAGTCTCACGTTGTTTCATTGACTTTCTTCCAGTCCACTGTTGAAACCATTCCTCATTTTTCAAACGTCCAAAGGGTTTTGTTTTTTATTGTTACCATTCGGGAATCGTTCAGAAGTACATGTACATGTACATGTACATGTACATATACTTAGTTCTCCAAAAAGAAGCCCATCACAGTACTAGTAATTGTGAAAAAATGGAGTTATTTGATTCATACAAAACAAATACATTGTATTGTGATCCATGTAGTAATTTTATATGCTTGTGATCTCATGAAATTACATTGTGTAAATTGTTTCTCTGGCTTAAAAATTTTGCATTTTAAATGTTTATATATATTGAGACGTGATTGTTTTTTTCTTTAAGCCAAGTGTTACGGATGTTACTGTTTAGTTTGAAGTGAAATTGTACATTGTTTGGATTTTAGGCAATGTTTTGAAGATCTGAATATTCATTAGATGGAACCAAAAATGATTTGTGATTGGTTATGAATATTCACATACATTGTGGTTGATTTATAAATGTTTTAAGTTGAATTTGAAAAAAAAAAAATTTGCTGTACAGTATTGTTAATTTCTCATTATTCTTACGCTCAAACCAAATATGTTATATTGTTTTTTACATGTAAGTGGCCAGTTTCATAGCTGTGTGTCAGAAATCATGCTAAGCAGAAGTTACAGTAAGCAGTGTAAAGTCATCACTTGTCGTTCCAACAATGTTGGAACGAGTTAAAGCTCATCAAACTGGTACTTTGCTGTAATCTGCTTTAGTTCTGCTCTAATGGTTTCATGAAACTGGCCAAGCCTACTTGTACGTGTATATTTGATTTTTTTGCTCTTTTTAAGCAAGCACAGCTGGTCTGTATTCGTTTCAAATGCTTTTTATCTGTTTCAGAGTTTGTGTTTAAGATTAATATTGTTTAAAAAAGCTCTATAAAGTTAGTCTAGAGTTAAAGACATTGTTTAAAGGTGCTTAAAACCTCTTTAAAAAATTTTATTACAGAAGAGTTGAACGATACCCACCAAATGTTGATGTTTTATTTTCTTCTGGTGTTAAGATCTTGCTTAAAACCCAGTCCATTTGAAGTACCATTGATAGGCATTTTCCTATCTGATTTCTATCCTGCATTTATTCTCCTTAGGCGAGTGTTCTGGCCTTAAAATGCAACCTAGTTGTGTGCCTTTTGAAGGAAACAAAGTGTTGTTTTTTTAATTCTATTATCAATTTTTAAACTATTTTTCTCCTGATCAGAATTTTTTTTAACACAAATTTTTGATGAGGATGAACGTTGTTACTGAGACTATTTTACAGTTTTAAATAATTTTGAGAAATTGATGACCGTTTACCCTCCAGTCACACACTTTCTTGGCCTCCAGGTTGTGGGAAATATTACCCAGAATATCCTCGGTATAGGACTGAAAAAAAGTTCCAGTACTTTAAGTCTGTTAAACAAACTACATGTAGTACTTCTGAAGTGGCATTGAAAAATAAACAGTAACACAATTACATTGTTTTATCAGACGTTATTAATATGAGATGTATCACAAAGCACAAGTGAAATAAGAAACTCAGTTTAATAAATGCAAAGTACCCAGAGAAGATCCGGATTTAATGTTCTCAATTCATTCTTTAAATGTTATTTGGTAATTTCTATCTCTAAGCTACATCATTGTGGAGTTTCTCTAACAAGCAACATTCATCATTTTCTGAGACCACATTTGGTCTCTTGATATTAAACCACACCCTTTCAAAACAATTCCACTCCATTCTGATTTTTGGGTCTTCCCCTTGACTGTAAAAATAAAGTTTGCTTTCTGAAACCTTTAAATATGACCAGTTGAATATTCTTCGGTGGGAATTCAATGATCCCTACAAAACATTTCTGATGTCAATTAACCCTTCCATTCCAAACAGCCTCTTCAAATACCACAGTAGAATGTACATGTACATTTTGTACCAACTGTTACCATTTCCAGCAAAATGCAGACCACACATTTTTTTTCTAGCTTCAACAGGTTACCAGCCAAAAAGTTGTATAGCAGGACACACATACCAACAGCCTTTGATTGGTACTCCGCAGAAGTGCCCTTCAATTTACTAAGAATATTCTGTCTGATTCCCCAACACCAATAGGATGTCTTCATGTGTTTTTTCTATATGAAATGGAAAGTACCAGTCTCTCTGCCTTTGCAAAACTCACATTGCTCTTCAACACAGTAACTAATAGGATACTTGCGATGCTTAGTTCAGGATTTTCGACCCTCAAAGCTGAATGTTGTTGGCTTTGGTTTAAGTGTTTTGAGCTTTGAGAAATTTGTTCAATCATTTGTGGCTTCAAATTGGCACTGCAGGAAAAGGCGAGACTGTGAACCAGCAGGGATGAAGAAATTGCCATGTACCAATTGTTGCAGGGGAAAAAATCAAAGATGGCTGCCATGTAACACAGGTATGATGCTTACAATGATAAAATAAACTTTGAAATGTTTTTCACACTAAAAAACCTTATATACAATTAATGCAATTATAATTGTTAAAAATATTGCACAGAAGTTACCTCTTATTGTCTTGTGGATAGAGTGCTGTATCCTGACGCCACTTTTTACATGTACATGTACCTCAACAATGGTCAGTCGTTGCAAATATTAAATTAAAAAACAAGCATTTTGGACTAAAAAATAGATTTCCAAATTTCCAAATTAGAATATTTTAATGATTCCCCACAGACTTCATACACAACCATTGAAGTGGCATGAGAATACTACATTCTTTCCTTTCTTACTTTGCCAAATTGACCAAACAATTACTTTCGGACGGCACATGTCTCAGCACTATCTATCTCGTCCTATCAATTCCTACTATTAATATATTGTCTCAATTAAGTGTTTCCATTAACATATTATCACAATAAACTATCAAAAATGTCTTTGTATTCTTTTACATCTTTGTTCTTTGTATAATATATCTCTCACACACACATAAGATTTTAAAATGTCCAATCTAGATTTGGTTTCAGAAAGATGACACTCCCCACATGTGTTCAAATATGTGTACTTGGTGCTAAGAATATTAAACTGATTTAATATCCTGAGCACAATAATTAAAATTATTCCAGAAATCCAATTTTTACAGACCGATTGTCATTTACGGAGTAATTCAAGTTAGAGATCCACTTACATTGGTGTAGGTTGGCAAATACACTGTGCTTGTGAACCAGATCAATTCTAGGTGACTTCTTAAATGTACATGTAGGTTCCATGAAATAGATATTTTACTCTAGAATGCATGAACGTCATGAAGAGTGGACAGGTGGATTTAGAAAACATAAAATGAAGATTACGGAGTTTAGTTTGACTCCTGATGTATTTAAGAAGTATTATGAGGCAACAATGTTTAGATTTCGTCTCGACATTGCAAGGCACAGTGTGCACCAGTCCTGACCTTAATGATTTCCTGAGCTAGAACGTATGCTCCTGGCAGAAGTGTGGAACACATTGTATGTATTTCAAGGCATGAGGCGTTCATAACGATTTTTACACCATCATACCAAAGACTTAGAGGTAAAAAAAAAAATGACTCAGCCCATGTACATGGTTCACATAAGCAAACAGAGGAATATACCGGTGCTGCAACAATTTCTAGAGAAACACAAAGACAGACAGAGGAACATGCTAACGACCACAATCACAAAACATTATTTTTCCCCAAAACACTGCAAGTCAGCCACATGCCTAAAAAGACATCTTGCTTCAACTACAACTTCACACTGTTCAAGACAACTGAATTGTTGGAAATAAAATTCTGGAATAAAGAGGCCAGCTAGTTTCTGTACACACACAAGAAAGTTCAGACTCTAAGAAGCACGCATAATTTACTACTGTGGAACGTCAAGTTTCAGAAATTTGGGGAAAATGCACTTTTATGACAGTCAAACACATAAACAATGCATAGCTTGGCTTGCTGTGAAAAGTGTAGTGCATTAGTGCAGTGTTTAAATCTCCCCTTGCATGTACATTGTACATATTCACGTAAGACAATAATGTCCATTATGTAACTCTTAGTGGGACTTGGACTGTCAATTACGCATTACATTGTATAACATTTCAGCACCAGTGGCAAACATGTTTTATCGACCAATGCATAGCTTTTGTTGCTTAAGTATGAAGACCTTTAACCCTAAAGGGGCGGGGGGCGAAATCCCCCCCCATTTTTTCGTTTTTGCCTCTAAAAAAAAAAAAAAAACGACCTGCTGTTGTTACTTTTAGCGATTTTTGCATCTTTTGATACCAAAAACATAAAAATCGGACCACGGGTTGCCGCGTAGCGAAAAATTTTCTGGCGCTACACGCAACTGAATTTTCGCATATACGTCGTGTACACAGAGCAGAATTGCCATTCGTACATATGAATAATTAATTAGCCATAATTCCAAAACCCTTTGACCTAAAGTCATGAAATTTCTTGGGTATGTTTAGCAGAGTTTCAAAATTTTTCGTCACTGATGGCCCGAGATCTTAGGGGCGCCGCCGCCTCCCCCGGCTGAGAGATGGTCAAAATAACCCGGCCCCTTTAGGGTTAAAATGAGGTTTTGCCCTTCACTAACTAATTTTATAAACACTGTACTCCTTGTGCATTCCAAGTTAGGGAACGTCTCAAAAGTCGGTCGTCATCAACTGTGACATTGAAGAAAATAAAGTATTCATCAAATCTTTAAGTACATTTACTCATGCCATTTTCTGAATACTGACGTGGAGCTCGCTTGCAGTGAATTTTTTGAGAAATGATTTTCATGCTGCATCCTTCCTGCAAGCAGATTGTCTGGAGGTTTTCTGGTAGTGGAAACAAGTTTGGCTTTTGGCATACATGTTCAATCTATGTACATTTTTTTGTACAACAGAGTTTTGGCATCGAGGCATCGGCCTTATTTCATAGCGATGATCATCTCTTAGCAAATTAATGACACCCAGTCACAAGAATACATGACATGATAAACCCATTTGCTAAACACATGACAAGCTGTCTTTGCTCAACAAATAGTTTTTGTGCTTAGCACATTTCTATGCTGAGCAGATCTATGAAATGGACCACAAGCCCCGCCCACTTTTGCTTTGTGTGCATTTCTCTCAGTCCTTAAGATTTAAGTTAGACTGAGCTACTGTGGTCACCTGACCAAACGTTGCGTTCTAATTGGTTGATTGAAACTGATTGGCAGATGTCACCAGGGTCGGTTGGACCCCCCACCACGGGGTGTCCTGTTGGCCATTCCATGCTGCTGTTGGTAGCTGGGTGGGATACCCATGACGTTCCATGAGGAGTGCATGGTTTTAGAAGGCGGAGTCACACAATAGTTGCCCTCGCTGGTCAGGCCGGTGCTAGGGGCGGAGCTAGAGTTGTAGCCGTAGCCGTTGGGGTTGGAAGGGGATCCAGTCACGGCTTGCTGGGAGGTGGCGGCACCAATGCCAGGAAGAACAGGACTGCAGTGTTTCAAAAGAACATTTGAATATATTAACTTGAAGGGCCAAACTCCAATATTTTGGCAAATGTGAGCCAAAGCATCAATGCTGACACAAGAGGGCCTCCTTGTGTGTAAAAAGAAGGGTCCCAATCTACACCATATGGACTGTGTATTAACAGTAAATGGTGCCATGCGACCACTTTCCAGAGCCCCAGTGGGAGGGGCATACCACATACTGAGCACAAATCAGTAGCGTCTTTGCCTGGACGTCAGGCATGGTCAGCAATGTCCCTCCCAGTGGTCACCCCCAACTCTCCCTTTTTAGCCATTGAGGGGGTTCTTCTGCACGGAGCCCATACAGGGAAACAAGGGAGACAAATGAATGGGCATATCCCGTCCACTGTCAATGGAATGTGTGTGCTCTTACAAAAAATGTACAAGGTTGCGCCAAAACTCATGAGCATTCGTTAATATGCATGCCTGTACATGTAAGTCGTAAGTACCTTAGTCCTCAGGAAATGAGACTTATACAGACCTTTGCTTGAGAGTTCCACCAGGGACAGTGGAAGTTGCAATTGGAGACAATTTCAGATGACCGTCCCGCGTCTGGGTGGTCAGGTGGCTGTTTAAACCAATGGCATCAGGTCGTCCGAAAGGGGGCGTGGCATCCCTGGATGGGACACGCCCCCCATGTACTGGCGATCCATTGGGCACTATTTTTTGGAAAAAAAAAAATAAGTTATTTAGAGTAAGCTTCCGGTTAAAACTGAGATGTAAGTCCAATTAGCAATCAGTTTCATGATAAATAACTCTTACAAGTGATTTACCGCAGACTCGCCTTTCAACACGTGGTACATACCAAGTGACACATTTGCTGCCACAGGAGAATTCCTTGGCCTCAAGGCAGTTCCACTTGGAGATGGGGGTGTTCCTGTCAGAGGTTTGTGTCTGCTGTAGTTGTTCACTTGGGCACCGTTTCCTGTCGAAAGCGGACTGGATTCAAACGAGAAAAAAAAAACGTTAAAAAACGAGAAATACATTTGATATGCTGATACTGAGCAGCCCCTTGAAAGCGAATGAACAGTTTTTGACCACAAAAGGCAAAACTATTTCTAATTTCTTCAACAGAGCCCATTAATGCAACTCCTAGGAATAATTCCTAATTCTTCAGACTTTAAAGATGCAATAATGCAACCTACTCTTTTGTTTCTGAAGTGCCCGGCGTGTGAGGACTGCCACCGGATCTCTGGGAGCTGATGGAACCAGCCGAGCCAGACCGACCGATACTTGGCAGCGCGTCCTTGGTCAGCTCAGCCTGGGCCGTAGTGGGATTGTCTAGGGAGTTACGTCTGGTGGAGGCGTTGGCGGTGGTGTGGTGATGGTGGGACCATAAGGCAGCATTGGAGGCATTGCGATAACCTGAGTGAGGGACTAGATAAGGGTGGATGGGGGTCATAGTATGTCAAAGGTCAAGATCAAATGTAACAGGTGTCATTGTCTGAAAGTCTGACACACAATCTCTCACCAAGAACAAAGTGGATTCTCTACTTCCAGCTTAGAAAGATTTAAACCCACCTCCTGCTCAGCAGGTTTAGACGTTTTTGGACTGGTCAGCAGGATTTGGTCACACCGTTTCCTGCAAAGCAGAAAGTGAACACACTACCTCTAGCCAAGAAGTTCTTCAACTACTCAGCCCGATTTCGATGCTCAACATCAACCAAAAGCAAAATTGAGTCGGACTCCTATTTAGCAGGATCAAAATCCATTACTTCAAGCCAAGTAATTCTTCAACTGCAAAACAAGAGCTTGTACATAAACTCCTGCTTAGCTGAATAATAATTATAAATCTACTGTTAAGCAGTGTTGAACTGCTTTGCAGGGAGTGTGTGAAGCCACAACCTTCACCTTAGAATGTGAAACACCTGATTTGCAGACAGCCTAATATATATTTCTCATTACAGCCTAATATATATTTCTCATTACAGCCTAATATATATTTCTCATATTTCTCTTACTCTCTCTTTTATTAGGCGCCAGCGGTGGTTTGCGGTTTCCAGCAATCCCCGATCGTTTTCTGACGAAGCTCTCCTCTGGTTGTCCTCTGAAGAAGCCATCAAAGATGACAAAATTGTTGACCTGAAAATGCCAAGATATCCACACACAAAAAATACAGGTTATGAGAAATTTCAGGAAATTTCATTTTTTTTCTGACAGATTGAAGTGCGTGTTTACAAAGAAGGTATATGTTGCATTACAAAAAAGGAGATTTTGTGAAGAGAACAAACTGCCCCACAATGCAGTGCAGCATGTACCTTCACTGCACATTTGCGGTCTTGCGGCTATCCGTAACAGGTGCGGTGTTTTATACATATATAAGAACAAATACCGGTCACTGCACTAAAATGTAGTGCACAATACAGTTCTGACTGAACAATTCTGAACAATTCAATGTTCAAACTCAAAGGAAGGAAAAAAACCTCTAACCTGGTGGATTGTTGCCCGCAGATTATAATGCTTGGTCAGGAAGGAAGTAAATTTGTGGGAGGGTCTGTCGATGGGTAGGTGCTGAGCCTGGATGCCCTCGTTCTGAGAGAGAAGAGGGAAGACATTGAGCGGTGTTTGCACACTCTTAACAGTACGATCAGTTTTGTGATAATTGTTTTTTCAATGGTGTACAACACAAGGTTTCTTCAAAACCAGGCAGCGACTAGCTGATTTGAAATACCAGAGTTGGAAACGACCAAAAAAATTCCTTTAGCAGTCCGTTATAAACCTGGTTCTTTTCAGAACCACACACTGTCACAAAAGAGATTAATTACTACATGGTGCTACCGCAAACCTTACATCTTTAAAATAAGATCATCATCACAAACTTTAATGAAAAGACATCCTTATATAAAACAAGAACCAATTTTACTCTGATGGCAAAACCATCCCTAACAGAAGTAAAAAGCTTTTTGTTAATCTGCCCCAAGTCACTACCACATTTAAACACTAATCCTGGTCTCTTGTTGGACAAGGCTTTAGCCCTTATTAAATACGGCTATGACTTTTCACTATAGCACATACATGTAATTGGTAATAGCTAAAGCCACAGCCACGAAATACTCAATCTAAGACACAGCTTTAATCAACTGCTCTAATTTAAGCTGTAACCCAACCTGTTACATATGTCTAAGTTTTCAAATAAACCACAAATGGAAACAAAGAAGTGGAACGAAGCAATTGACTGGAGCGGGATTTTGAGCCTGCAACCTCCAGATTGCTCTACTATCTGAGCTTTCCAATTTCTTTGTTCAACTTTGAAAAATTTACATTTTTCTAAGGTTTTCAGTTTATCTCCATTGAAACTACGACACAAAAACGACAGCATGACACAAAAACACCAAATTCCTGAACGGTCCCTTACCCCCAGCATTGCCTGGAAGAGCCGTTTGCCACACCCCCTCCTCTGACAAGACTCGTGGACATAGAAGTCTAGAACACACAGTGGCTCCATCTCAATCTGGTTGCCATGGGCATCCAACACAAACAGCTTCTTGCGTCCAACTTTCAGAATTCCAACCGCAGCACCCAAACCTCTGCATAGAAGATGTTTGTTAAAAGTTTATTTATAAATATGAATGGAATTTTTCATTTTAAGTGAGTATCACTGATATTTAAAAACTCCTCAGAAAGCAATTTACACAAAGAATGCTCAACAATACAATTCATCACAATCTCTTTGATCATATAGAATATAAACATAGAATATAAGAAATTACAAATAATGGTAACATATAGATCTTTTTATTGATAATGTTTATTTCTGAGAGGACAACTAAATATTTACACGACTAGCTTTTTTTGGGAGGGGTGTATACAAGTTTATCATATTTAAAACTTTGTTCGTATCGTCAATTTTAAGGAAAGCCATATTTTCAGTAAATGCATTTAACGCTTTAAATAACGAATTTCATCATTGGACATATTACTGATGTACTTTTCTAGCTTCATGAAAATGTTATGCCTAAGACAAAGATGATTATAAAGAATTGGACAAGTTCATTGGCAGTGAAATTGATGATAATCCTAATGGCTTACCCATTGGCAGAAGCATCTTTCATAACGTACAGATGATGATTGGAGTACCCAAGTTTGTGTGCTGAAGTAATAGGCCCATGCAATCCTTGGGCCTGAATAAAGAAGTAACAGGAGAAAATGGGAAGTTTTCGGTTACTTTGGGACAAATGTATTGTAAACAAATTTAATCATCTTCTTGCCCATTTGTTTCCAAAGGCTACAAAAATTTGTATAAAAACATGAAAACTCCTCAATTTGAAATGTACCACTGTTCAAGTTAAATGTAGCCCCGGAAATTCATTTCGTTACGAAAGCAAGATTAAGCCTTTGACTAGATTCTTGTACAGTGCACAGATTGTGCTGTGTAATGGGCCAGTTGACACTACATACAATATCCATTTGTAGCGCAAACTGTCCAATAATGCAACACAAATGTATCCTTCACTGAAAACTTCTGATCTGTCTATTTTGGCATCAGCAAGAGTCACAGCAAGAGAAGTATTTTTTTCCTTTACCTGAAAAAGTAAACAAATCTTCATTGGTATACTATTGAAATAAGTCAATTCACATTTGTTTAACTCACTTTTGCTGAGGCCTGTCCCATTTCATTGATGACTTTCTCCATATTCAGTCTGAGATTCTCTCTGAAGATCAAAATTGTAAATTATAAAGTTGTAAATATTTCTGCTCGTCAAATGTGCATGGGCCTAACAATCATGGACAAAATTTAAAATATACTAAAAAGTAAAAATTAAATAATTCCCAGACTACTAAACTGGCACAACACACCAGATGTGGGATTTCTCAATCAATGATTATTGTTAACCTAAATGTTCGAGCATGTTGGTTTTTATTACAAGAATTTTGTACGAAAGATTAAAAACAACCTACATGTAGTAGTTATCATTATGACAGCATTAGCACAATGTTTACTTGCTATCGTTAAATTACTAAAACATGTTGCAAATCTAGGTATCAGATTTATAACTGCCCATCCAACCAGAGTGCTTCGGTAGCTCAATTGGTAAACTACTAAACTACATGTATGCCGAAGGCTCCAGGATCAATCCCTGCGTAGCGGTTTTTTCCCCTCTCCTTTTAATAGTTTTCTTTACTTTTATGTTTATTGTTATTAATGTTAATGAAATCGTTCTTTTTATTTAAGTAGATTTAATTTCTACTTTGTATTTTTGTAATCAATGGCTTTGGCAGATTTTTTTAAATGGGAAATAAAGCCATGAAAACAGTTGAGTTAAAATCGTGTTACGAACTTACGGCTGCCAATACTACTAGTATACATGATACAACATGTGCAAAAACAACCCACATAAACACTATTGAACTAAGTAAATATCTATGCAAATGCTAGTGCATGTAATGTTGTGATGCACTGAAACAGTGAAAGTGAAAATAGTGAAATTCTGAATGCAATGATCGGCTACAGTAATGTCAGTAACTCACCCTGTTGATCTACATGGCTCCAGGCGACTATCAACCACGGTCACGGTCTCTCCAAACAAATGGTTGATGTTGAATTTGAACTCCATCCTTTTTATTCTAAATTACTTGACATCAACATCTGACAAACCGTTGACAAACACATTCACTTTCGTGACTCTTTCGACATGTTCGATTCATCCTCATCGTTTCTATAAACTGTAATCTGAGAAACAATTTGGAATGGTCCACTATTTCGGGATAGTATATCACCAAAATAAAAGTTTATGACACATTAATATTCAATCCAACAGTTATTTCTTACTTGTATCATCATCCTCAAATACACTTACATTTTTATAAAAAATGAGCCATCAAACTTGCTTGACAAATCTTTAAAAACTCTCAAAATGTGTTGTTACACAGACAAACATTTTATACACCCCTTCATCTTAATAAAATATTCTGTTTTGAGAGGTCATTCATAATATTAGCTGGTAATCTGTACCCTGTTGGTGTACATAGTGTACAGCTCACGCACCAGGCCCGAGTACGAGTACCAGCAGCCGGCCTAGCCTCGAATAAGTTAGATGTCAGAACACTGGTTGTGGGGAACAGGGCAACAGAAACTCATCAAAAACCTCGGCAATTTGCATTTTTTTTGCGGCATACCAAGGCAACTTCAAAGCCGGGATGCCGAGGAAGAAGCCGTTCAGTGGAAAGCAGAAGAAGAAGCAGATTCAGGAGAAGCGCGACCGCAAAAAACCGGAGGGTTCTGGACAACGAACAAATGCAGGTACGGTAAATGTAACATTTCACTAGAGGGCGCTGTTTTTTGTTATTAATGTAAGTTTAGCTGGCTGAGCAGTGCACATACGAACTTGGCCTATGCATCGTGCGGAAATTTGCACGCCTGCGCACTTGCAGTCATTTTTAGAAAAAATATGTCGGTGACTTGCCTACGTCACAGACAACCCGAACGTTTGCGGGTCAATCTAGGTCAATACCCGCGCGGACCCTCTATTTTTGAACCGATCGATATTGCGGTCGGCCGATATGTAATCTGATACGTTCCCACGCCACGGCCAGGCACACTATGCACTGCATGCATACTGCATACAAATGCGTTTGTACATGTATTGGATGATCCAGGGGATCGGGGGCTTCAAGTCAATTTTTTAAAACGGAGTTAAACTCGAAGCTTGCTTCATTTTATTTTTGACCAAAATGCAATTGGATTATATTCAAAGTTACATAATAATACAGCAAATATGAAAGATCGTATAGATTCCTACATCATTTGTTGTGAATTAGCCACTGGAAAACACAGTACAAAATAGCCTTATTTAAGTTTAATAACTTTTCAAAATCTGAACCTGTGGATTTTACGACGATGGAAAAAAAAAACATTTTTAAAGTTCTTATCCTTTTTTCCCCGGCATATTTCTAAGTTATATTTTATTGTCACAGTGCTAGCCCGGGACGGATAAGCATCGTGTCTTTTTGCTGTCAGTCTTTTTGTTATCATTTTAAAATTTATTATGTTAGGCATATTTTATTCATAGGTTAATTTAAATGTAAGTTATACTATTGTCAGTTCTTGCATGCTGTTTTTACTTTTTTTACTCTTTGATTTTACACCAGGACAAGAATGTGTTTGTTTTTAACTTAGATGACTAATAAAAGTACGAATATGAATGTTCACCACTTGTCAATAATGTCGAGAAGTTATAACAACAAAGGCATGAAAATAAAAGGAAATACACTTGATGCCAACTTCACGAAAGGGGTAGATCATGGGGGCAATTCAGAAGAGTCGTCAAAGAACAGACGCAAAACAAACAATCCAGATTATCATCTCCCCCAGGCTAATACATAGTCAAAAACTCGCTCTTTAAAAAATCGAATCAAAGTAAGTAAGCAGTAAGCATGACAAGTCTTCTAAAAAAAAATTTTGAAATTTTTTGAATCAAATTGCAAAAGTTTTTCAGCGTTTTTACGGAGGGACTAAATTATCAGTCCAAAAATCATACCTCTTTTCAAAATTCTTGTTCCGGCTGAAATTGGTAAATGCACGCAACGAACATTTTTTGGAAAGAAGTCTGGGTCAAAATCAGATAAAATCAACGAAATCATAACATCAATGTTGAGAAAACTTCACCTGAATGTCTTTTGACTTTTTACGAAGAGACAAATTCGTGCAAAGGGTGGGGAATGGGTATCGGCAATTTGCCAAAACAACAAGTGTGTGGGATTTAGTTTTCACGACCAGACAAACATCTATGGGGATTAGTTACGATACCGGTACCTCGCAATTGTTGTTCCATTATTCTGTAATTGGTACATCTTTGAAGTTTCATCTGTGTTTCAAAAGTTAGTCAGTAGTAGGCGAAATGTTTATTCCAAATCGTGACCAACTTAAAACCTCTTTTCTGACAACCACTGCAAGTTCAACGGGTGCATTATGTTATACCTGTTCCCCAAACCTAACCCTAACCATTAAACCCCAACACCTATTGCGGCAAATTCACCCCTTCGTGAAAACGCTGACAAATTGGAATAAGCGAAATCTGGATAAAGTCAACACTGATAACTCAAAACTTGAAATTCAAACCATCCCTCCATGGTCAAAGAAAACTGCATAGTACTACGAAATAAAACAATATATATACCCTGATTAACCGAAATTTCGAGTTGTTCCGTAGCTGCATGGGAGGCTATACTATCAAGGTTGGGGCCTTATATATCGCAAGTCCGACTCCTCCGATGATAAACCTGGACCCCCGCCACGCCTTGGAAGTCCGAAATTTCCAAATTATTAGGCGTCGGAATGATGAGGTGTCGGACCTAGGCGTCGGAGTTTTATAAGTTATGGGCCTTATATTAGATTTTGCCGGACTTGGGGCCTATGCGTCTGACCTATATGAGGCTTAGCGGAGCCCTTAAGATTTCCCTTTAAGTCCAATGTTATTGAAAGGTCATTGGAAACGATGGAAAATGATGAATACTCCGAATACAAAATACTCTAAATAATTATGGAGAACTAGTGATCAAAGGCATCTTGTGAGCGAATAGTTCGTCAGTACTGATTGTTATTCTCCTCTGATGTTATTGTGTATCGTCTAAAAATGAGAATGCAGTTTCTATTTTGTTGGTTTCTGACAAAGGAAGGCATTTCAAATACATGTAGTTTGCTCCATTTTTTAGAGAAAATATTCTGAACTTGCGGAAAAAGGACCCACCAAGTCAGAACGTCGGCCAAAGAGGCGAAAAAAAGATATGTTTTTTTTTGCATGCCTATAGAATGTATAAGGGAGGCGTTTGGTAAGCCCACGGGGGTACGGACGTGCGGATCCAGATAATCCACCCTAAGAATTTCTGTGTAATAAGCCATGCTAGAGTAAACTTTTAAATAATAAAACATGAATCAATGAAGTTGGAGGCTCCCCCGGATGGGGTCCGCTCATAAGTCCGACGCCTCATAGGTCCGACGCCTCATAATCCGACAAAATCGCATCCCCTAACCAAATAAAGGCCCATTAGTCCGACGCCTCAAAGGTCCGACGCCTCATAAGTCCGACGCCTCATAGGTCCGACGCCTCATAAGTCCGACGCCTCATTAGTCCGACAACGTAAAAACGAGGCGTTTAATTTGTCGGACTTATGAGGCGTCGGACTTATGAGGCGTCGGATCTATGAAGCGGAATTAATCAATTGTATGCCTCATAAGTCCGACGCCTCATAAGTCCGAAATTTCGGAGTTATGAGGCGTCGGACCTATGAGGCGTCGGACTTATGATACGGCCCCACTCGGATGGCAGGTAAGGGAGCCGCTGGTACGTTCAAGTTTGACACCACCGAGGAGAAAGAGAAGGCTGCCAGCCAAGGCTAAGGCAGCTAAGGAGAAGGAGAGAATCAAGGCCAAGAAGGAACGAAAAATGAAAGCCAAGATTGCAGAAAAGCCAAGAAAGCCAAAATGGTGAATAAAGTCAAGAAACCCGCGCCGAAGAAGTCACCCAAGAAAGCTGCCAAGAAAACGCCATCCAAGTCAAATATACATCTGTCAAGAAATCCTCCACCAAGCCATGCCAGCCAAGTCAACCAAGCTCAAGCCAGCCAAGAATCCAGCCAGCAAGAACACATCGAGCAAGCAGAAGAAAGTGACGGCCAAGCCTTCGAGAAAACAACCGAATCAACAACCTAAAACCAAAACGGCCCTTTCCAGACCAACAACATTTTCACAAAGTAGATATGTGATATTGTTTCTGCAATTTGCACTTTTTAAATTTTATATTTTTCATGATTACTGTTTTTAAGTTTTCGTATAAAGCTCCCACCCTCCCCCCCCCCCTCTCCCCCAAAAACCCCCAAAACATCATTGCATGAAAATAGGATATTTTCACCCCATAGTATATTCCATTCCGCGCCAGGGGACAGCGCAAAGGGTGAATAAAAAACAACATGATATTCCAACCTCCTGATTCGGAGTACTCTAACCCCACACACACACACACGCTTAATTGCACAGGCGTAGAAGTGTTCTGGAATTTACTACCTTACGGAGACATGAACACAATAGGGAACAAAAGATTGTATACGTCTCAAGAAGAACATTTCTATAGATGAATACGTCTCCACAAGAATTTCACGAAATAGATATATGGATTTTACTCAAAAACTAGGAATTTCCAAGGTAGGTTGATCTGTCGCAAATGGAAGAGTTTTAGAAAAGGGATATTTAGTCCAAATTTCAGCCCAGGAAATTAATTCTGGTTAAAATAAGAGCATTTTGAAACTTCAATTTCACACTCGAAAACTTTACTACACGAGAACAAAGAAATGTCTCCACAGGAATACAAATTCCAGAATGGGTGGGGACGCGGCCCCCATCCCCCATTTGCCCCCATCCCCCATTCGCCCCTCCCCCCGCCCCTAACTCCCCCTTCCCCGGGGTCTGGATAATGGTGCACGGAAAAAAGGAAAAATTAGGAACAAAGGAAATGTTATCCCCGCCCCGCCCCAAGGGGTCGGGATAATGGGCAAGGCCAAAAGGGTCAATAAAAAATGTGCATGGAGTGTTCCCGGTGCACCGCCCCAACCTCCCCACCCTTCCAACCTGCACTCCAACCCGCGGGCCTCCCTCACCCCACCCACTCAACCCCGTCCCGTCGCTTTGGGATAGTAAGGGACGAAAAAAAAAGGCCACCAACAAACGGAATCCTTGCTTTGTAACGCTTCTTCCATAGCTCCTGCACGGGTGAATGTCTATGTTCCCCAATTCCGATGTTCCCCAATTCCGATGTTCCCCAATACCATGTTCCTCGAAATCCTTACCAATATAACCCTAACCCTAACCCTAACCCTAATCCTATGGATTTGGGGAACATTGGTATTGGGGAACATCGGGTAGATCCCCTGCTCTGCTGCACGTACGTACGTGTATACTGTATACTGATCATTCGCAATTTTTGGCAGTTCCTTCGAAAAATTTCCATGCATATTGCTCGCGACCATCGCACAATCAAACCGACCACCCACATGTGGCACACCATTCGACAGCTGAAAACCTCAACTATTCGGAATAAATTCATTTGAATTCGAACCAAATTTTGGAAAGAAGAAAAATAGGATTGAAGAGATGGACTCCCAGTGAGATTGGCCGAAGACGATGTCATGCGCGTAATAAAGCAAGAACTTGACAATGACGTCATCATGAGCGGAGCTGTTCGCCTAGTTGCATACGAAGGTTTCTGTGAATAGTTTGTCGGGGCCCCCACCCTCTGCCCCAAGGGTCGGGATTATAATGCAAGGACCAAATCAAAAGAAGATTTAAAAATTCCAGGCCCTCCCCATCTGCGGCTCTCCTGGGGATATTCAACCCTCCTGGTTTGGAGTACTATAACCCCTCCACCTCTCTCTCCCCTCTCTCCCCCTCTCCCCCACCCCCCCAAGAGCAGCACGTCTTAAGATTAATCGCTGGAAGAACAGGAATGATATTCCATCCTCTTTGTTTTGGGAAATCCAACCCGTCTCCCCCCCCCCTCCACCCACAGGTATGCAGGTCTGAATAAAATCACTTGAAGAATATGCAATCCTTTGTTTGGTAAATCCACCAGCCCTGCCCACTCCCACACCCACCCACTGGGCATGCAGATCTGGAACTGCGAATCACTGGAAAAAAATCCCCCGACCCCCAACAACCCCTACCCGGCCTCACCCCCCCCCCCCCCACCCCAACCCAGTCCCATCTCGCAGTAAAAAAGAAAGTCTGGTCGGGAACGTAATTGCACCACCACCGTAAAAAACAAAAATCACTGTTGGAAAACAAATTTCAGCTTTCTTGGCATGGCTTGAACCGCACACCCCACCCCCGCCCCACCCCGGGGGTCTGAATATGATATCCAGGACAGGGGAAATGAAAAATGAAAGGGGTAGGCCTACTCCCAATAATATAATAAAGGTGCACCATTCATCAGAAAACAAAACATCTTGCTTTTTAGATTAATCTTGTTTTTTATTAGAACGCAAGAGGTGATGGCGTGATCAATTGAAAATCATTTGCAATTTTTGGCTGTTCAATCGAAAAATGCCAATGCATATTGCTCGCGACCATCGCACTATCAAACCGACCACCCACATGTGGCACACCATTCGACAGCTGAAAACCTCAACTATTCGGAATAAATTCATTTGAATTCGAACCAAATGTTAGAAAGATGAAAAATAGGATTGAAGAGATGGACTCCCAGGGACTTGGGCCGAAATTGGCCGAAGACGATGTCATGCGCGTATTAAAGCAAGAACTTGACGATGACGTCATCATGAGCAGAGCCGTTCACCTAATTTTCATTCGAAGGTTTCTGTGAATAGTTTGTCGGGGCCCCCATCCTCTGCCCCCAAGGGTCGGGATATAATGCAAGGACCAAACTCCGCTGGATAGACGGCCTCACCAGGTGGAGCGGCCTCAGCGTGGCTGAACTAACTGCGGCGACCCTTCAGGCGAAGGAAAGTCACCCCTGCACCAGTCACACAACCCAGAAGAAGTGGACGGTTGTTGCGTCAACGGGCAGTAGCCTACGACGTCTGATGATGATGATGATGATGATGATGATAATGATGATGATGAAAAAAAAAGAAGATTGGGAAATTCCAGGCCCTCCCTTTCTGATGCTCCCCGGGATATTCAACCCTCCTGGTTTGGAGTACTCTAACCCGCCCCCGACTCATGCGGCCCCACCACCTCTCCCCCCAAGAGCAGCACGTCTTAATATTAATAACTAAAAGAACATAAACCCCTACCCGGCCTCAACGGGGTCCGCTCATAAGTCCGACGCCTCATAGGTCCGACGCCTCATAAGTCCGACAAAATCACATCCCCTAACCAAATAAAGGCCCATAAGTCCGACGCCTCATAGGTCCGACGCCTCATAAATCCGACGCCTCATAGGTCGACGCCTCATAGCTCCGACGCCTCGTAAGTCCGACACTCGTTTTTCCGTTGTCGGACTTTTGAGGCGTCGGACTTATGAGGCGTCGGATCTATGAGGTGGAATAAATAAAGTCCGACGCCTCGTAAGTCCGAAATTTCGGACTTATGAGGCGTCGGACCTATGAGGCGTCGGACTTATGATACGGTCCCGCCTCAACCCCGGCCCGGTCCATGATATCGCAGTAAAAGAAAGTCTGGTGGGGAACGTCATTGCACCAAATTGAAAGACTAACTTCACTTGTTGGAAAAAACAATTTCAGCCCTCTTGGCGTGGTTTGAACACCACGCTCCCCCCCACCGCCTCATCCCCAGGGTCGGAATATGTTATCCAGGGCAGGGGAAAGGGGAAAAGAAAGTGGTATTCCCAATAATAAAGTCACATCATTTATCAGAAAACAAAACATCTTGATTATTTGGTGACTGCTCTATGTTCCGACACCCCTATGTTCCGACAACCTAGATTGTGTTACTCCCGGTTAGGGTTAGAGTTAGGGTTAGGGTTAGGAATAGGAATATGTGCAGTCGGAACATAGGGGTGTCGGAACATAGAGGTGTAACCGATTATTTTATTAATCTTGGGTTTTTATTAGAACGCGCGCGGTGCCGGCGGGCCGGATATAGCCGGCGTGATCAATTGACAATCATTCGCAATTTTTGGCAGTTCCAGTGATAAATTTCCATGCATTTTGCTCGCGACCATCGCACTATTAAACCGACCACCCACTTAGGCCACACCATTCGCCAGCTAAAAAACTCAACTACTCGGAATTAATTCATTTGATCTCAAACAAAATGTTGGAAGGAAGAAAAACAGGATTGAAAAGATGGACTCCCTTGGACAATACGAAGTTTGAGTTCCAAAAAGGAAAACGCTAAAACAATATTTTAATCATCAAAACTCACCCTTTCATTTAACAATTTTGACGCTGTCTTCGGCAAAAGGAAGCGGACATAATTCTGTTGCTTTCAGCATGTAAATTTCTGGCAGGTGCATCCTCCGATGTAGGCCTACAATGATATTATTCATAAAACTGAAGGAGTCTGGCCGAAAATTGGCCGAAGTAGATGGCATGCGCGTCAGCAAGAATTTCATGATGATGCTATAATGAGCGGCGCTGTCTACCTAATTTGCATATCAAAATTTCTGTGTTGGTGGGGGCCCCCACCACCCACCGCCCACTAGGGTCGGGATATGTTGCAAGGACCGAAAAAAGAAAAGGAAATGTGAAATTCCACCCTCCTCCTTTTGAGCCCCCCCCCCCCGGATTTTCAGCTTCCTGGTTTTGAGTACTCTACCCCAAGGGCGGATCCAGAAGGCAATTTTTTTTGGGGGGGGGGCCAAAAAAAAATTTGGTCCCCCAAAAAAGTGGGTCAAAAAATTACGGCGTGGGGTTCGGGGCCCGCTTAAGGGCCCCGAAATTTTTTTGGATTCTAGATGTTCTGTGGTGCGATCTGAGGCAATTTCTGACCACTTTAACCAATGTTTTTTTGAGGAAAAGATGGTGTTGTACTCATTGCCTGCCTTTATTTCGACGTCACATTAAAAAAAAAAAAAATTGGTTTCGTTTTTTTTGGGGGGGGGGGGCCATGGCCCCCTTTGGCCCCCCCCCCGGATCCGCCCTTGCTCTACCCCCGGCCCCCCTCTACACTCACGAGACATCCTCCCCCACGCCCCCCCCCCTCCACCGGCAACCCCTTATGTGCACTCCCCTTCCATGGGGTCCTGATATGGTGCAGGTGTAAGAAATGAAAGACAGGAATATTCCATTATCATGGTTCTCAGTACCCTCCGGTTCCTTTCCCCCACCCAGGGGACCCCGCCCCACACCCCTAGGTGTTGGGATATATGCAACGGCCGTTCAACCAAAGAATGTGCATATTCCACCCACTGTGTCTTTGTTCCCCCATCCCCTCCCCCTCCCCTCCCCCACCCCACCTGTACCTCCCCGCCCCACCCGCGGGCCATCCCCACCCCAACCCACCGCCCAACCCCGTCGCATCGGGATACAGGGTAAAAGGGACAGAAAAAAAGAGACACACACACATTTCATCAAACGGGATCCCTTTAATCAAACGGGATCCCTTTAATCTTCGTAACCGTCTTCCACTGAGCTATATATATCTCCTGCACGTTGCACGTGTTTATATCACGTGATTACTTCACTATCATTCGCAATTTTGGGCAGTTCTAGCGAGCGATTTTTATGCATATTGCTCGCGACCATCGCCGTATCAGACCGACCACCCACATGTGCCACACCATTACAAAGCTGAAAACCTGTTCTATATGGAACTAATTCCGGTTTTTCCCAACCAAATTCGAGAAGAAAGAAATTTAGGATTAAAAATATGGACTCCCTCGAAAAATAAGAAGTTTTGGTTCCTAAAAAAAAAAACGCTAAAAAATGTTTGAACTGTCAAAACTCAAGCAATAGCTCATCGATTTTTACGCTTTCTTCGGCAAAAGAAAGCAGATATCATGAGCTTTTCTACTGTAAATTTCGGGCATGTTCACTCTCCGATGCATAATGATTTCATTCATAAAACTGAAGCGAGTCGGGCTGAAATTGATGGCAAGAGCGCAAGCACGAACTCAACGTTGACGTCATAATGAGGGGCGTGTTGACCCCAATTTGCATAGGTGAATTTTCGCGATAAGTTTGTATGTGCAGTGAGCATTTCATTTTGATAGTGGATATTTTGCCGGAGGTAATGCCGGCAAGCTAACGTTTACTAGTAAAGGTTTGCTGGCGGCAATCCATATTAACAGAGGGCTTGCAATCATTATGTCGATATCAAACATTTTTCTTTCCATTAATTTCTCTCCAATAAGTTTGGGAATTTCCTTGATTTTTTTTCAAGTCTCCCACGTTGGGCAACCCTTCACTAATTAGGTCAATTAACAGACACCTCATTTTTCCCCGTTTTTGTTTGCTGGGCTAAATATCAAAACGTTATCATTTTCACATTATTTTCCATAACTTAGGTTTTAATAGGATAACCAGTTCTTTAGCTGGAGTTACCCAGCCCTGAGTTTTATCATTGGGTTGTCATCTAGGGCTGGAGCTCATTTTTCTCGAAAACGATAGTATAGGCAAAAAAAATTTGGAAAATGTTGAATTTTGTCCCCGTTACACACTAATTGCAACTGCAACTCACCCCAAACTTGCCTGGAATAACCATTACACAGGTCCTTGAAGTAAAAAACGATCCACGATGAAGATTCAGCCTACAATTGCAGTGAAAACAGGAGGAATAACCGCTAACCTGACAACCTTGCGAGCATGGCCAGGATCGCCAATGGTTTGTGCACAAAAAAAAATTGTGTACGATTGAATGGCGGTCGGTTACCAGTACCAGGCTGTCAACTAGTCGTTTTTGCCGGCTGGCGATTGGCTGTTGGCGCATGACGTCGCGCGGAAGCGTAACACCCGATGACTGTTTCATGCACTATCGGTTGCGGTTCCAGTACCGCAGCTGTGATGCGAGTGGTAAACTTAATATGAGTTGCGGTTCCAGTACCGCAGCTGTGATGCGAGTGGTAAACTTAATATGAGTGCATGAAACAGTCATCGGGTGTTACGCTTCCGTCGGTGAAGAGAAAACGGCTTTAATTTGTAAACCAAGATGAATTATAGCACATATAACAAAAATACAAGATTGTTCAGTCCCAGCTTGGACCACAGAATCACTCGCCTAGAAAAATCACACGTCTAGAAAAAACACACGCCTAGAAAAATCACACGCCTAGATATATCCAGGTGTGCCTTTTTTTCACATGCCTGTGATTTTCAAATCAGAAGGACTGGGTAAAGTTCTGTCCCAGTAAGCATTTGGTGAATTTAAAGCTCGTTAATTTAAATTAATACTGAGTTTTGGCAAGACTACTTGAATATATCTGGAGACAAGGTAAATGTGCGCAACGTTTGGGTATGATACATGTAGTAGTAATTTTGGATCGTTATTATGTCATCTAATTATTAAACATGTTAAAGTCACTTACATGTATCTGCTTTAGAAAATGTTATTGAAGTACATATAAGAATGTGTAAGTGGAATTGATCACCAAAATACATTTTTCAAAAAATAACAAATACCGGTATACCGAAGTATGGGGAAAAATATATGAAACAGCAGAGATTAACGAATAACGATTTATGCAAATACATGTATTTAGGGTCAAAATTAACGATGGCATCCACCCACATCTTGTTTGTTACATGTGGTTCAAAGAATTGACCTAGCATCGATGCCAGCTATTACCAAAACATGCTGTGAACTTATTTTGTGGAGAACTTCTCCACATTTGGCTGGCCTACTATAAATACAGCTCCACCAAAAATAAATAGATTTCCTTGCATGTACAGTACACATGTCATTTTGACGTTGACCATACAATGCACCTGTATGCCCCTTCCAGCTATTTCGCATCGCTCCCGCCAGCAGAGCTACGAGTTGAACAGCAGTGAAGAGGAGCGCGGGTCAGGCTCGGACACGGAGTGTGCTGCCGGGGCCGGTATACCAGATGTCAACAAGTTGAACCAGCAGCCAATCAGCAACAAGAAGCAGCATGACCCCAACAGGTAAGATTACAAGCAATTGATATGGACTCTGAACAAGAACTATAGGGTGTAATTCTCGACAGTAAAAGTTAAGATGGATAAACGTAGTGCAGGCTAAGCAGTGATTTGAAGTACCTGGGAAATTGGCAGTAAAAATTGAAGCCAGGCAGATTCCTATTTAACAAGGAGGCCTGCACTTTGAACACTGAGAGACTCCCTCTCAGTGAACACTGTAAACTCTTATCCTTAGTGATGTAGGGTTGTCAATTTTTAATAATTAAGTATTCAATTATTGAAAACTGCGTTTGGTTGAAATCGGACTACGCATTTGGGAGAAGAAGCATTTTAAAGGATCATTGGAAAGAAGAAGAAGAAGAGGAAACGGCTGAAATACAGTACGCCTTAGTCGTTCCGACTTGTTATGATACCTTTTTGTAATCGGATGTTGAATTAAGACGAGGCACAAATTTGTTTCTTTTGTACTTTTTAGGGGGGGTTCAGAATATACTTTTGTACCTAGCAACTTAGCGTCAAATTTGAATGATTATAGATGCAGTATGGAAGATGCACAGTAAAGGAAGGACTATTGCACCGGTAGTTTACAACTTATGTGTTTGATGAAAACAAGACGCCCACAGCCACACCCATGATTTACGCATTCCCTACATTGTACATGTTCAAAGCATCAATTCGTGGTAACATTTACATATGTACAGCATCAGTCATGAGTCCAGTGCCTAACATTATTCCATTTATGTACTATGTATAGACAGCTGGGCCATCAGATTATGCTGTGCACTGCGTAATTGAGTACGGCATAATTGGATGCACTCAACTGTGTATCTACTGTAATCAAATAGTGTCATGTTCACACTGCATCACAGACTTGCAATAACTTGCCATTCTATCCTTACACATCAGCCAAGGCTGTGTGTTACAGCCTGCATAATATTTCATCAACCATCATTGAAATTTGAGAGAGCACTACCAGTGCATCAAATACATCATGTATTTATGCACGTGTGCTTTACATTCCTGGTATATTTTTCAGGGTGGAAATCGTGGGTCGCACCACGAAGAGACGTATCAATGTGTACAAAATCCATCCACCCGTCAAAATTTTAAACAGGTGAATTCTTTTTAAAGGTGCACTACGGTAGGTCCTGATATCCCCGAAAATTTTATGTTTTGGATTGTTTGCTTAGCCTATTTCAAACATCTGGTTGAAAGGAAACCAACCTAATGTCTTACCATTCCCGAGAAAAGACAAAAAAACCAGCTTGTTTACATCGGACATGACGAAGTACAAATACGTTTTTCGTGTCGTTCTCGTAGCTCAGTGTACGATATACACGTTGTGTGTCTCGGGAACAGGGGTGACCAATCACCATCAATGCAAAAAAAAGTGGTTTCTTCAACGTCCGCAAAAGGCGAACACTTCACAAATGAAATCACAACTAGCATCCAAACAGCTCGAATTTATGGTGTCGCAAAAGTGGACCCCGAAATTCATTCTCGCACGCATAATACAGGAATAACACAAAAACGCCCAGTTTTGAAAGGATAATTGTGTGGATGTTTATATCCTACTAATGTTATTTCCGATTAACATCATCTCGTTCAAAGCGCATTTTGTAGCCCAATTGGGCTGTTCCAGGACCTAGTGTCCCTTTAAAGAACAAGAATGTACATATTCCAAAGTGCAGAGTGACGTCTTGTGAAAATGAGCCGTGAAGATAAAGATACAGAGAAAAAATCTGGAGCACAGATTCTCAAGTTGAGTACAGTGTGAACGACTTCAAAGAATCTTGCAAGTGATTGATTTCATTCATATGAAACTGGATCAAAAAGGTCTCAGAAGACCTTCAGATCACTATTCTCTGCCACCTCTCAAGAAGATTTTTTCTTAAAGAAGCAGTGCCCTCCCCATCTATTTTTTTTCCCCGCAAACTCTCTGCAAACTCTCCCAGAGGCTTTATTGACGTCCATGTTTCGGTGAAATAACATGGCAGGTACTGTGCATAATTGCCCTACTTAAAAAACACTGCATTCAAGCACAGGATATGAAATGAGTTGCAAGCTGCTTTCACAACGTTTCTCGCATAAGAGCCCCCACTTTTTCCACCCCTGGGGGATCGGCAGGTTTTTAAGTGCTTAGATATTTGTGGAATAGAATTGGTTTTACCTAGGTTCAAGTACAATGTGTACAGTACCGGTATACAGGTACACTGTATGGAGTGAATGTAAGAGTTGTACTTTTAAAGGTAATGTACAGTCCATCATTTGCAGCTATTCAAAATGTGACTGACAAAATTATTGCTGAAAAGCATGTATTAGTTTAAAGATAGTAATGGGACTAAACGCCCTGAGAAATTATTCTTTCTGGCATGCTGTCATTTTGAAGAAAACAATGAAAGAAGGCAATTGCCAATGATGCTTCAGAGGACGCGTTTTTGGAAATTTCTGTTCGCAATGCGTTTTTAATGTGGCGAAGCAAGTGCAAGCGTTGGCTGAATGAGAACGTTTCCCAAACACTGAATTCGGGTGCAATTCAGAACATGACTCGGCAACTTTTGATTTGAATATATGTACATGTATACATGCACCGTGGGAAAGTCCTGGCTCAAGTGTGCCACATCCTAGCAAATGGATCAAAGTGATGTGGTGCAGGGAGCTATTGCTGCTCCCTGTAGTCAGTGTGATATCAATCATTCATGAAAAGCACTCTGCTTCCCTGGGAGGTACATGTAGCCTAGTTGTAATACTTGCAGCTTATCGGTAATGGGCCGGGATATACTGTAGAGCGTGGAGATTACATCCAGTGATTCCTTCCATTGCCAAAATACAATGTTGGCTAAATGTTCTAGTTCTGCCTTGTCTGGGATAAACACTTTGAGACTTAATAAAAACTGAAGCCAAATACTCACTTTGAAATCCTGAGCCATAAAATGAAATCAACAATTGATCAACTTGTCAAATAATTCAAATTTTTAATGTTTCAAGTTTGGAACCACAATATTCATTCCATAAATTTGGGATTCAGTTTTTTGTACACGTACATAATTCTGTTACGTATGTGACTTACATACAAGTACGTACCGGTACATGTACAATGTACGTGTAAGATTTTGTAAATTCAGGACACATTCTTCAATGCCAATTAACGCCAAGAGTGATTACCTGTATACGCAAAGTACATGTACAATGTACAGTCTGCGAAACATTCTAAAATAATTTATTTGAAATCAATGTTATGAGGCCTTTTCACAATAGGCAAAAATGGTTAGGTGTAATCGAGACATAAAAAAATGGTATACTTTTGAACCCCAAATTTATGGAATGGCCCCCACGGACAATATGTGCCATACTGTGTAGGATTTTGGGATTGAGCTAATTGTCAATGCAGGTACATTTATACATGTATGCTTTTGTTTTGTTTATTGATATTCCCCCAGGTTCCGTCTGCATTTTGAGAAGGATTCTAGAGCAGAGGTGGAGCGAAGAAAGAAGCAATCTATGCAGCCATTTGAGATACTGCCTGAGGTAATGCTATGATGATGGGAACTTATAAGAGGATTTGGGATTATCCCATGGCTTACTGGCAAGCTGAGAGATTTACAAATTATGAACGAGCTGACTGTCTGTAGATCTCAGACAGTTTTGTCCATTTGTACTGTGAATAGGGTCAACATCATCAAAGGAAATGTTGATCAGGCCAAAAAAAAAAATAGTTCTGCTTCCGATTACATGCCTTTCAAAAATAGGGTCGGTCGGTCGGAAATTTTTTTTTTTTTGCCAATTTTTTTTATGCAGATTGAATGGGGTATTCAATTATATGCGAAGTTTTAGCCTGAACTATTTCCATTGCACTACGAAAGCTATACACAAAATGGCCACAAAAAGTGAATAAAACCTACCTTAATTATCGTCAATATATTTACGTTCGATAATTCGTAAAAAAAATTGTGGAAAATTCAGGTCGTTCGCACCATATATGCACAACGCTAGTCAAGAAGGGGAGCTGGCCAAAACTCCGAAGTGTGTGATGCACTGTACATGTACACGTACATGTGCCCGCGGCCAGCGGGTCGAACATTTCGGGAAACACGCTGCATTGTATCACTCCAAATACGAGTAGTGCGATCTCAAAATGAACTCTTGAGCACGGAAAATACATACACAGACAAGCTATATCAAATCTGTGAATTAACTTGCAAAAATGTTCTTTCTCCACCGGTGTTTTTTTGGCATTTTTACGATGTCTTTCTTGGCATTTTTACGATGTCGAATCCGACCAGTTGACAGAGCACGTGCCTGCGCCTGCATAGCCATGCTATATCGCATAGCCGTGCACAGACTAGTTATCGCATTTTCATCATTGGCCCCTGCGCGGCGCGGCGGGAACCAGTCGTCGCCGCATTGCGCTAGTACGCACGTGATTACAGACATCGAATTGCGAAGTAGTTGAATCGCGAAGCGAATTTGTAAACATAACGGAGGTTTCTTTTGAAAAAATAGCGAATGTAAGTAAGAAAACAATAAATACAAGCATTTTTTGATGCAAAAGGGTTGTTGAGAGGTATTTTGTGAAGACAGACACGACATAAGGTTTTTATTTTTATTTATTCAATCTTTTTTTTTTTTTTTTTTTTTTGGAATTGCCGATAAAATTTTTAGGGTCGCAGCCTAAAAATAGGGTCGGTCGGGTAACCGGAAGCAGAACTATTCTTTTTTTTGGCCTCATCGGGATAAGATTTTTCAGACTTCCGTCCGAAATCAGAATTTTAGAATCTGAGAAAATGACAATGACGGGTATTGCATCTTCTAGACATTTTATTCGCTTTGCAGACTTTTTAAAATTGACAATGTCATCCGTAGTGTAAGCAACCTCCTTAACGTGCTATTAGCCGTGATCTCACATTTTCATTAAAGAGGTTGTGGAATGCTCAAAGACGCAGCGTAGTATAAACGAGTCCTGTTTATTACGTCACGATTTACTATGTTTTGTTTGCTGCCCCCAACGACGACTTTTACACAAATTGCACGTTCGGGTCAAAACAGGACCTGAAAAACAGCTCTCAAAAGTACCTTTTGTACTCATTTCATGACAGACACAATAGTCGTTTTTATTTCATCACACCTTAGGTTACATATACCCGAAAAATGACGGATATGTCTTCGAGCATTCCACAACCTCTTTAAACTGTAATACTGCTACATGTATAATACTGCATGAATTAATGTACATGTACACTGTACATTTTATGTATGTACATTTTCCCAAATACATGCCAAAATCCAATACCTGTTTTTGATCTAGAGTGAATTGATTTTGATACATTGTATGGCCCTGATGTTCTAATTAAATTGCATGATGTTGGCTCCAGCAAGCTCACATTTATGCAGACATTGAACTTTGCGCTGCACTGCGGAGGATTTCTGTCATTCTGTAGTAATGTTTGAGTCTGTTGTATTGCAGACTCCGTTTTGAACTTTGAGGTTTGTTTTTCCATGGATTGATTATTATAAAATGTGGTGTATAAAAAAGGCAAGTAGAATGGCACAAACTTTAGCACCTTCTTGAAAAATATACTCACAGTATACCATTCCCAGAGCCTTCAGAATCCGCCAGGAGGTGTCTCAGATATTAAGAGGATTCAGGAAAGTATGGCATAGCCTTTACATGGTTGCTTGTTGCCCCATTGTCAATTAAAATACAAAGAATGTGTAATTGGTCTTCTGCAAACTTTTCCATTATTTTTTTTTGGGGGGGGGGATGTTGTGATTGCTCTCCACAAGTAACAAGAAAATGAAAAGCATTATAAAAGCAGCTCAAAAGTCAAATAGCGAGTAAAAAAGTGGACAAAGTAAGCTTAAAAGTTGGAAAACAATTTTTTTTTGCGGTCACCCAAAGCTTCGAACTGCCCATTTTATTAAAACGAAAGATAAACACAATATGACTAAAAAGAAAGTAAACTCAGACAATCCCCTATCCATCAGCTCCTTACCTGTTTGCTAAAAAACAAACCATCAAAGCCTGTATCCTTATCAGATCATTACATCTTAACAAAATAAGCACCTAACAATTAAGAACTCAATTTGTCAAGCTTTTTTAAGGCATGAGATAACTTACAAATGAAGACTTTATCATCCATGTCATCATTGTCATCACCCATATCCACTTACTCTCTGGAGAATCATTAGAACCTCAGATCCTCGGTTTAAGGTTTCACACCAAACAACATCTCTGTTTGTACTTGGCCACAGCCTGTCTAATTATTTGGACAGGAACACTCCGACTTTCACAGTCAGTAAATTTACTCACTGCATTGAAGCCATGATTGTGTATTCCACTGTCTGACATTCTATTAAATTGCAAATTTTATTATAATTCTGTCTTTAAATCTTCATTTTTTCATCTGGTGTGCCTAAACTGCTTGAATGGCCAAGTATAGGGCTGTGCGTTTTCGAATAATAAAGTATTTGTTTATTCTGACTTGGGCTTGATCAAATACAATGCCTGCATTTGTCGAAAATTAGAGCTTGTTGAAATTATATAAAGAACAGGTAGCTGAATGGCTGACTTTTGACCGATTTTAAAAAAGAAATTAAGAAATTGTAAGCTAACATTCCCCATGGAAGCTCTTAAATCATGCGAGAAAGCGTCCTTCAACAAAAGTGTGGTAGTGGACAAACAAATAAAACCTGTCAAGTTATAGGATTCAAATAACATCGTGAACCTTTTTATCATCTTCTCGAGACAGCTCACGTTTTTTGAATACATGTATTTCAATTGGAAAAAAAAATATGCTATTCTGATATTCGGTTGATAATGGGATATTTTATATTCAAATATTCGATGTAGTATAGGCCCTACTACTGCATGGCTTCACAGTCCCACATGTCCGAGTCATTGCCAGTGCTGTGTAGTATAACACTCTGAATTTTAATTTGCCAGAGTCTCCGAGGGGATTCTTGACAGCAATTAGTGTTAATCCTCAATACTGAGTGCAATAGACCTACCTGTATCATCTGCCCTATGGGAGTTTGTGCTACACTGCTCGTAATGAATGGCCATTGTGGATACATATATATGTTCATGTACCGGGTACATGTATTAGGGGCCATTCAAAATGTTTGATGTTTTTAAATTGCGATATTTTTTCGAAATGTTTTGACCTACCCACCCACCCGGATTTTTTTATCTTAAAATATTGATTTTCCATTCAATAAAAACATAACAAATGTCCAGTTCAGTGACGGCGGAATTTAGCTGCAGTCCGCATTGTATGCATGGAGGAATAAGAACCCCTCCATGGTACATGTACAAATGTAGGTACCTTACCAACAACACGGCCCACTGGCACTTATAGGATGGAAGATAAGTGAACTCCCAGAATTGCAATTTTGGTCTTTCATGTCAAGACTGAGTGATCAGTTGTGGATTGCTTTTCCTGGGGACAAATTTATTCATTGATGCCAAAGGCAATGGATTGCAAATGTTGAAAACTCAGCAACTTGAAGGAGAGCACTACAGTACAGTCTTTGAATCCAAGATATATAGGGCCCAATGCATTTCAAATTGTCCATGTACCGGGTAGTATAAAACCAAACAAAGCTGAAAGCACGGTTTTAAAATTAAAAATATATAATTCTCATTCTGAATATATTATGAAATGCAACAAAAAGAAAATTCCTTCAATAAAGCAGGCTAAATGACCTCGAAAGCATGATTTTGATCTTAAAAAAATATTCCTCAAAGCTAAATAAATTGAGAGATCTGTACATGTACATGTACATGTACATGCATGTAGGCCTAAACATTGGAGATGCACCTGCATGAGGTCTTAAATTCATGACAAATATTTACATGATTTTACAGACGTCATATACCGGTAGTATGGTATCATGATGTCTATTTATCCATCCCGACTATTGATTGTGAACACTTCATCGGTGGACTGGAGTGCTTTTCATCATGTTTGATATGTCATGACTGTGTGAAAGGTGCGCTATTGAAATATCATTGCATTAACATGATTAATGTGCAGTCCTTATTAACGCCTTTCTGCTCAATCTTTCATGGCAATGTACCGGTACCGGTACTATCAAATAGAGATGTCAAGTGCTTCTGAGCAAAAGCTGTACTTTTGTCAAGTTGCTGAGCCCAACAAAATTTAAAATGCTAAGCAATTAATAAGGCCCTCGGGGATACACTATTTGAAGCAACAAAAGGTCTTGTAAAAGCCCCATGGCATTATCAAATTACGGTTCCATGCATTTATTATGCAGTTCTGCTAGCCAAAATTTCTCAGTCTTAATAATCTACTGCAGCATAAGTCTAGTGCGGTATCGTCAGTACAGTTTGCAGTTCACAATGTAACAATGCCTGAATGGTAGGCCACACATAATCAGAAAATAGATCAAATTTGACATTGACAGAAAACGTGAGGCATTTACACCGGTTTTACACCTTGACTTCATCTCTCTTTTTCCTCGCATCATTTTTCATATTTAATGTTGCAGTTATTGCAGTGGGCACGTGCACTATTTCATAAAAAAAAATATATCTTGATCTTGAAATAAAATCTTTCCTCAATATATCACTTGAAATAGATTCATACATGGTGCCCAGGATAGATGTAAATCAAGGCCATGGTTGTCGCCACATAAATACTTGTATTTATGCACAAGCAAAGAGAGTGCAGTCATTTAATGTATGAGTCATACAAGTCATGATTTTTACAGTTAATGAAGAATATGCAGTGTGCATTTGTTACAAGGCATGTCAAGAGGAAGATAAATGATTTACATTTATGCTTGCAATTACCGGTAGGAACAATTCACAATACCGCTAAACCATCGCTAGAAGGTTCAAATCCAGAGAAAATGGGGAAAAAGTCGACATTGTGCGACCCAGAACGGAGGTCGCCACCATAGATTCCATCAAACATGTCAAATTACCATATGTAGCTGGAGACAACTTTCCCTTAGGAGGTATATACGCACTGAGTATAGAGGGTTCATATGTCAGTGAAGGGCAAAACCCAAGATTGATTCCCTTTAGTTTGTTTTATAACCAGTCTTGGTTTGTTATCTTGATATTCCTTGAAGATGTACAACTGTACGTTTACTCCTTTATGTGTACTTTGTTTTGGGATTAACCTCTAACATAAGTGAAACTGACTTTGTGCATTGGCAATATTTTTTTTAAAGTTAAACAAAGAAATTGACTGGAGTGGTGTTTGAACCTGGGACCCTTCGATTTGCCTCTCTGGTGTTCTACCAACTGAACTATCCATCCCTGAGCTATATCCAGTTGGTAGTTGCCTGTGGTTTTAGTACATGTGGCTTTTTGTGAGATATCTACAATCCGTGGCATAAGTGCATGTATGTCATAGTAAATAAACATTTGTCTTTGTACATCTCCTCACAGGAAGCCTTGGAGGTAGATCTAGGGGACATCTACCAGCCTGGCTCGGTCCTAGACATGCCCAAGAGACCCACCTGGAATTACAGCCTGAGCAAGGAGCAGGTGGAGGCAAGAGAAGAGGCAATGTTCCAGGAATACCTACAGAATATCTTCAGCAAGTACTCCTCCAGACAACTCAGCTACTTTGAAATCAATTTGGAGGTAATAACAATAAACTCGCAAAACATACATGTACACTTTATCCGTTAGACTGATGGTTCAAAGCAAGTACATGTAAACCTTCCAGATCTTCAAAACCTCTGACAGGTTATGCACTATTTTGCAGGATAAAACCAATGTAGTGTCAATGTTTTATGCATTGTCCATGCAGTACTATTATAATATTACATACATGTACTTTGAAGGATGAGACTATATGCAGTAGGGTAAAAGAAAGTGGAGCCAAGTCAGAATTACATGTACCTTAGTCTTGACATGATGCCCTTTGAAACTTGAAGTAAAACGTACAAAGACTGTGCAGTTGGTCTCCCTGTGCAGTCGTGAGTCTTATTAGGAATGCTCCCATGTAAAAACGTGCAAAGAGATTTGAGGTTAACGAATCTCTTGTTTTTTTAATTAACAAGTATTTCTGATTAAAACTAAAGGCTTTACACATGAACAAAAAAAACCTGAAAGTTGTTTTTGTGAAAAACATACCGGTAGACGGCTTTCTTGCATGGTTTTGTTTTTTTCATTATCAAAACAGCTGTTAGAACTTCTTTTTTTACTGAAACTGTTCTACAGCTTCTTGTTATATTGGCATAGTTATCACCGTGCAAATTTGAACATTACTAACAAGTTGGCAATTCCTGTGAAATGTTGTTCTTCCGAGCACGATCCTTGTCTTCCAGCTGACAATTCAGTACACTACACTCATTACTGGGCATGAGTTATCTAGGATGCACCAGGGTTCTTTCATGTTGTCAAAATAATAACAAACTTTTCATCGTCGCATCAGAAACTACATAAAATTGTATAGATATTAATCAGGATGCAGATGCCTTATTTCGTCCCTACTTTTTTCCCCTGCATCCTCGCCAGACTTGGAGACAGCTCTGGCGAGTCTTAGAGATGTCTGACATCGTCCTCCTCATCACTGACATTCGGCACCCAGCTCTCCACTTCTCCCCGGCGCTCTACGACTACGTCACTAAAGAGCTGCGACGCCATCTAATCCTGGTCCTGAACAAGATAGACCTGGCCCCGCCGTCACTTGTCGTGGCTTGGCTGGCGTACATGAAGGAGCGGTTCCCTGATGTTCATGTCGTCCGCTTCACCTCGTTTCCCCGGGAGAATCTAACACCCAAGAGCATCGATCCGGGAAAGGGTGAGTTGGCCTTTTGATTGGAAGTAAGGGAAAGTGATTGGAAGATGATGAGGAGTTCTATCAGCCTCTGGAATTTGTTGGAATGTGGTGAGAATTCATGCAGGTTATCTGCTTCACCAGATGCATGTTGATATTTGGGATGGGGAAGTATAAAGGGGTTTCGAGGGGTTCAATTGATTTAACTGCTAGAAGGCTGGAAATTTAGAGGGGGGGGGTGTTTGGAGGAGAATCTGGGCTTGGAGGTATCATTAGGAGCTTAGTTAGAAGTTGTGGGAAGGTAATGTGGGATTCAGTAAACTTTGGAGCCAGTTGTCTGGAAATTGTTGGAGTTTGTGAGAATTTGTTGGAATTACCTAAAGTTTTAAAAGCAGAAAGTTGCAAGACTTCTGAAATTTAGAATGTACTTTTTGTGGTTCTGACAAATTTCTGAAAGGGGTTTAACAAGAATTGGGGGGGTCCATTTACTACTGCAAATGCTCCAATAGTTTCTGCTTATGGTACATGATTTGGATTTGTACTTTTTTAATAGTGTTACATCGCAAGAGACGGAAAGGTGCCTATACTGCAGTGGGTCCTATGCAACTACTGAAAGCCTGCCAGACTGTTTGCCAAGGACGAGGTAGGTAGAACAAAGGAAATGAGGCAAAGAGACAATAACTCTAGGAAACAATCACTTTTTTGGCCAAAAAATTAACTCTCAGCAGAGGCTCAAAACGGGGCTTGGCCTTTTGCCAACACCTGCTTCAACTCCAGCTTTGGATACGTCTCTGGCCCTTGAGCCATTTCTCAAGTTGTTTGTGTGTTTACTTAAACCAAAGGTTAAAGAAAAGAAGCATCCTTTGGCATTGTTTTACAGGTTGTATGCTTCTGTTGAAAAAAAGAAGGCGGCATTTTTGAGCTGTATGTTTCCAATATGAGGACCATGAATCTTAAAACATGGCCAAGCATAGTTTCTTACAAAGCAAAATTCATCAGTGAACCATCCACAAGCAATCTACATTAGGCTAAGAAAAGATACTCTGAGCTGCACTAGTTATAAATTGTAATAGCATTGAGCTATGGGGTCTGAAGCCAAAGTCGGAGTTGAAACCGAGGTTTTAGAAACATCCATCCATTGTTCAAATTGGCATTACACATCAAATGTTATTTCAAAATGCTTAACATTAAAATCACATGTACAGTGGACTTGAGCAGTTGGAGTGAAAAGATAGAGGCGGGGCTTAGAGGAGAGGAGGGACTGGCAGCCAAGATCATTGAGAGCACCGAGGTCGAGACAGTCCCCGACACCAGCTTCTCAGAGCACACATTCTTCAGGGATGGGGTGCTGACGATAGGATGTGTAGGTAAGAATTCTTGATCATTGTCTGAGAAATTGCCAAGTAATTTGTAAAGTTGGTCACAGGAACTTGATTCCATAATCTGGAGCCGGTTCCTGACTTCAACAGTCGGGTATTCGGGTACCCAGTTCCAACGCACCTCCCTCAATATGATGGTCTCATCAAGAGACAATGATTTTGTAGTAAACCTAGTATGATTAAGCTCTAAATCCCTTCATGTAAAAAAAATTAAAAGTTTGAAAAATTTTGAATGTTCGCACTTATTGAAAGTAATAGTTTAAATTCTAGAAGTAAGTTTGACCTTCAAGTGATATTTTGTTGATCTGCTTTCCATTCGGTAGGTCATCCCAATGTGGGTAAGTCATCGCTGATGAACGGTCTGTGTGGCCGGAAGGTAGTCAGTGCATCGCGGACGCCAGGCCACACCAAACATTTCCAGACAATCTTCTTGACACCCACCGTCAAGCTGTGTGACTCCCCTGGACTAGTGTTTCCCTCATTGGTGGATAGACAGCTGCAGGTCAGTCAAAGTAGTAGTCAAGTTTGTTGTGGTTCAGACTGCATGGTTATGCTTTAATAATGTAATGGCCTTCCCCGTGCTCTTCAAAACATTTCATTTTTTATTTCCATTAATAAATATCCAACTGGTACAATGTATATATTCTATTCCAACCCTCCAACCCCCCCCTCCCAAAAAACGCCTTCTTTATTCCTTATGAGAATGTCCACAATCCTCTGAAAAAATGATGTTTTGTTTTTGACACTGCTTTGCGAACAGTATCCCGAACAGTAGCTTTCCATATCCTCCAGAACGTAACACTGTGCATAATTACCAGTGGCATATCTGTTGAACTGGAAGACAATAGGGACATCAAACTTAAAGAAAAGAAGTGGAGCATTTAGCTGGGTTGTACAGTCCCAATTAAATCTAGAAAAAAGTAGTGTTGAGGTTTGGAGGATTTGGAGTTGTTTAGCTTTTTTTACAAAGATGATTTCTCCAAAACTTTGGTGGTGGAATTTTTTTTTATTTTTTATTTTTTGCTGTTTTTGAATGCCTTGCTTTTTGCTTTCTTGCTTCAGTTTGTAAAAACTGTCTGGTGTAGATACTGACATCACAATCATTAACCCTTATCCTGCCAGACACAACACATTGCATCAGGTGTAACAATCTGTGGGACCTTCCTGCACTGAGCCATCGACACCAGTGCATTATAATGGCTATAGTGAAACAATGAGAGCTAAGTCCGTGAATGCCACAGTCATATCCTTCTGCAGTTGCTGACCACAGTCTCTGAGGACGTTTGGCCTTGAGACTTTTGACCTTATGGATCTTCCTACACTGAGCAGGCTTGTCATTTTTGACGAGGGTTCTGAGCAGGGTTTCTAGCCAAAGCACTATGGTGGGTTAGGGTTGAAGTAAGGAAATAGATCATGTTTCACAGTATCCTCCCTTCTTGGTCTGGTTCCAGATTCTCTCAGGCATGTTTCCCGTAGCACAAGTCCAGGAACCATACACAGCTGTGGGCTACCTGGCCCAGAGGGTCAATCTCATACCCATTCTTAAGATTAAACATCCGCTGTACGGGAGCAAACCCAAGGAGGGAGAAACGGAAGAATGGTCAGCATGGGATATATGTGAAGGTAAATATTGCAGTTTCAATTTCCAGCACCCTACTCCAATTCCCCAGACAGAATTAATCTTATTGCTTAGTACAACCTTCCTATGTTCTTCAAAATTCTCTACTGTGCAAAACCCAATGGGGTATTCTTTGCTTACTTTCAGTGGATATCAAGTTGAATGTAGAATAACAGTGTTTAAAACTTGTACAAAAGTGCATACAAAGTATAAAACTTGGTCTATGGATTCCTTAAATCAACAAATAAACCACAAAAATACCAATTGGTTTGCAAGGAATTGGGATGTTGCCAGCATAGGTCTTGATTGCTCCATTGGTGGAGCACTGGTACGGCACAGGGGAGGTCGCAGGTCTTGATTGCTCCATTGGTGGAGCACTGGTACGGCACAGGGCAGGTCGCAGGTTCTAATCCTGCTACAGTCAACTTCTTCCTTCAACCTCATGTAATTGGTAGATTCCTCTATTAGAATGCTCGAGAACATTCTCAAGTATATTTTTGGGAACTCATGCTTGTATCAAGCCTGTTTAATATGACGATATTTCACGATACATGTATTTCAATTTTATTTTCAAATTGGAAATCTTATTGATCTCTAAAAAAAAATTTGGTATATCGTGGAATTCGATATGCCGAAAAATATTGTAACATCCTTTTGTAGTACCGCTTTTGTAACCACTGAAATAAAGCTAAAGGAATCCCATGCAAACCGCAAACCATAAATTCACTCCTACCGCATGGTTCTTACCTATTATTCGGGTGGAACAAAGTAACTAAGGTACTTGATTTTGCATCTTCCACGGAGTACAAACAACACAATCTGGACGGTCTTTCAACCAGATTGCTCTCAATTTCACCTCACCATGACCACGCTGTAGACCATTATTACACCAAGTTAAAACTAAATCACATATTTTCCCGACTCATTCTTTCTGTCTCTTCCGAGCATGTGCACGGACACTAAACACTTGCTTCGTGGCAATAATTGCTGATTAGTTTTGCCCTAAGAACAGGTCCTTTCTACTGTGCCAAGCTTATGAAATTATATATTTCCAGAAACCTAAAAACATCAAAAATCCAACTGTTCAATGGAGACTTTCGTTGAAAAAAATTCATCACTTGAAATGTTAACTCTATAGATGGATCCATTAATCTTGTAAAGGGGTGCTTCACCCTCTTTTGGGAGTTAACATCGTTTTTCGAATAAATTCTTTACAAAAAAATTATATTGTGAGTTTGTAACGATGAAGAACCTTTCTGAACAAGGAAATGTTTCGGACTCCATAAAAAGTATTATTTGTAATTTTGAAGCAGTGGTGGGAAATACTGGTAAATTGTTCTCAAGGAAGCACATCCTTGACCGCATATGGAGTGGGCTGTACACATATGAATGCACGTGTAGGGTCATACATAGGAATGCCATCAGCACGTACTGCCGGTGACTGTTGAATTGTGGGTTATTTCAAAGCTTCTCTCGCTATGTCCTACGTGACCATGGTCGTACCATTGGTGAGAAATCCTTGGGTGTTTATTTTTTCATGTTTACCTTAATGTCAAAAATACCTCTGGGAATTGGGAATATTGGAACATTTTGAAGGTAGCTTACCAACATGTTTTACTACTTCATCGCATCTTGAAAAAGGCTAAACTTGACTTCGTTGTTTCCGATCGCCGCTGCTTATGGCTCTAATATGGGTTTTACCTTCACATGCGTGCACAAACCAGTGATGTAATATGGCTTCCCGTATGCCCGCCGCGCCACGCATTGCGTGCTACCATCGTTCTTTATTTGCACATTTTAATCAAACATTTCAAGGTAAATTTTTACGATTTTGGAATGTGGAATTTGTTTTCTAATTAATTGACAAAGTTTATAAGACAAGTCAAATAAAATTGACAATTTTGTTAAGGACATACAGACCATCGGGACAATATCAGGTTATTTCACGCGGCTCTCACAATGCAATGGTGACTTTGGTGTTCATTTTTTTATTCAATTGTTCCATGAATGGAAAAATGAGGTCATCACGATAATATCGCCATATCCGATTTTTTTTTTATTTAGAAATAAATGGATATCGAACAGGCTTAGCTTGTATTCATACACTCATGAGAATGTATCTCTACTCAAACTCATACTCCCAAGGAAAAAAATAACTGGTACTCTACTCATGAAAAGTACTCACACCCATACGTACACTCATGGCAAAGTACTCTTACCCTGTCCTTGACTACGGTACACCACTGTTTTTTTCCCACTGACAGCATGGGCTGAGAAGCGAGGGTTCATGACCTCCAAAGCAGCCAGGCATGATGTCTACCGGGCAGCTAATAACCTACTACGATTGGCTGTGGAGGGGAGGCTGTGTCTATGCATGAGACCGCCAGGCTATACCAGCCACAAAGGTAAGCCCTGGCTACATTTCATGAATAAGCATTGAAAATTGATCAGGAAACATACAAACTTTTCTTAATGACACACAGGTTACCGACCAAAGTGTCATCTGATCAGTGTTGTATTACTTAAGTCTAGGACTCAGACTCAAGTCCATCTCGAGTTGCAATTTTGTTGAGTTGACTCGGACTCGACTTGAGTCACATCATCTAAAGACCCAGACTCGCTAATACCGACTTAGACTAATGACTCGTGACTTGCAAGTAAAATTATTTTATTACCCAAAAAATAACTTTATAAACACAATTCCAAAGTTGATTTTCCAAAAGAAACAAATCAATACCGAATAACATTAAGCAGACAAACCCTACAGCACTGTCTGTTAAAGAGTGCGCCCCTCACTATTTCCTGCGACAGCTTTTCACTTACATTATGGGCTCTGTGGGCAAGTACCCCCCTCACCGGCAAGAAAAGGAGAGTTGGGGGAGACCATCGGGACGGACATTCGAAAGCATCACTGATGGTGCCTGAGGCTCATGCTAAGACGCTATGGCCTTTACACATTTACATGTATAATAACATAAGTCGTGTGTATTCACGCACTTTACGTGTCCAAACCAGTATGCACTTGCAGTCTGTTCTGTCCACAGAGCTCTCAAAAGTAGTAAATAAATGCGCTCTCTTGTTGGCGCACGGAGCCTATAGCGTATATTTATGCTAAATCCATATCCATGCTCTCATGACTAAGACACAGACTTAACCAAATGATTGGAGACTCAGACTTAGCTCAAGTGACTTGACTAAAACGATGCTTCTAATAGGTATCACTGCTGACTGGTTTCCAGCTCACATTGCTTGGGCCACGTCCATTGAGCTGCTAAGCCAAAGCACAGAAATTTTCTGCTTAGCAAAAGCTGGTTACCTGCCAAACAGGTGTAAATTGCTTGTGACTGGTACTTCGCTCATTTATTTCTTAGCGCAGCAATTTGCTGAGCAATATTTTCTACTGAGCAGTTCAATAAAACTTGGGTCCTGGCCCTAATCTGATTGTGCGTGCATAACTTTAACCCAAATCCATCTTGCTGCATTGAGGATGTGTCTCACAAGAGATGGGATTTGCATGGGAATATTCAATCTGTGTAATTGTTTTCTTTCTTTTTCAGAGCAATGGGAGCAGCACCCAGAGACCCTGGAGATTTCCAAGATCCAGGAACAGCACAAGCAACTCAATCCAGAGGAAATTGACCAATCAGAGTGCACCAGCTCCGGGGGCGGGGAGAGCGACGCTGACATCGAGAGCAACGAGGTGGAACGAGACACGGACACCCGCAGAAGACGGAGACGGAAGGCAAGAGAAGACTCGGAGGGGGACAGGCTCCTAGCGACTAGTAATAAATTTGCACTGCTGTCTGCAGAGTGACGACAACGATGCGTCATCGTGGAGACGGCGAAGGGAAGATGCACAGATTGATGTGCAATGAGGTAGAGCAATCATCAGTGAATGGTGAAGTAAGCAGCTTGGCTTACATTGTACTTCACAAGTGATGATGCAATGTTGAAGGAAAAATGCACCGAGGGACAGTGACGAATATGTTTGAATGAACAGGAAATGAAGGAATATGTTTGTGTTGAATGGAAGGTTGAGTTTGCAACGCTTACTGGCTGGAGATGGTTGTCGGAAAGGGACAAGGTGGAACCACATTTGTTGAGGGAACATTGGTTTGAATTTCCAATCGCTCGCTGTCAAGAGATGATGCAGTATGGTGCCGTAGATGTCCTTTTGGGAGCAGGAACCAACACTGAGAATGGAATCGAGATAAGACTTCAAAAAGTCAAACGAGTTATTTGCTGGCACTATAGAAGCACCCACCTTCCTTTAGCTATGTAACATATTGAATTGATTGACTTCACCAAGTGCCAATCTTGCATACAGACATTGGCTTTGATTTGTTGTTGTAATTAACACTTGAATTGGAATCATTATCACTCTTGCCAAAGGAACTTTTGTTGCGCGTGTTCCTAAGTTGTAAAGCAGATAGTTTAACTTTACTTTATTTCTGTGAACTGAATTCTCCATGCTTGTTGATAACGATGGGGTCAGTGTTATATTCAATCCATCATAAAGTATTCACAGATTTTGAGATTTTAAATGTTCGTAACAATATTTTGCCAGTTAGCACAGGACATGATTGTCAATCACAGTTGGAATATAAGGTGCATTTATAACAAAATGGGGTACTGATAAGATACTAAAGAGCTCATGTGGAAATATGCAAAAAAATGGAAGAGGGTGATACTTTTTGACACCTTTATTTGTGTTCGTTCAGTCTGGACACGGGAGCAAAGTTGAGACATAATCGCACGTACACGTTGGCAAGTGAAAAATGCATGAATTTCTTAGGACAAACTTTCAGCTGAATCAGCCAAAATTGTAGCATGTTCCCTTGAGAGAAGTGCAATTGAACAATTGCAACATGGCGCAAATGCATTGATTGTTAATCATTAACAGTAATATAAAACATTTTTCTGGCAGTATATATTGTTGTACATGGAACCATATCGCATAACAAAAATGCATAGAGGCAAATTGTTTGATATCGGACACTGTTCAGCACAGCTAATGAACTAGGGCAGGGATTTCACGACCCACTCTCAATTGGTATGGCTAGGCTGGATTATTCCAGCTTAGGCTGTGCATTTATGGGTAGTACGGGAACCCTGTACCCTTAGTGGAGTCAAACAAGGCTACCCGGGCACCCGTAAAAGAAACCCAACCCCAACATTCAAATTCCGGGAGTTGGTAACGATAACACTGCCATATCGGTGCATCATGCAGCAAGATACAAGTGTGTACAGTACAGGTAAAAGCATTTGCAACTTAAAGATGCATATAAACGTGAAATCTGTTGTATACAAAAAAAAAAATTCTCATTGTCTTAGAAGTTACTAAGTAATTGGTAAAGTTGGTTACTGGTACCCAATCCCATAATCTGGAACCCATTCCTGACATCAGTGGTCGGGTACTCAGGCAAACCAGTTCTGATGCACTCCCCTATTCTAGCTTTATTTATTTCTTCACCTGTGCACCTTCAAAGGGACTATTCATCTCAATTAGGGACATTTCTAAACTGTTCTTGCAGTAAGTTTTGTAACCCAATTGGCAAAATGCAGAAAAACATGTATTCATGAAGAGATTCAAATTTCAAGGCAGTGGCTGTTTTTGTATTTTTATAAAACAAATTGTGGTGTTGCTGTTTATTGTCAGCCAGGAAAAATGCAAACAAAAAGTTGAAGTTTTTTTAATTTGAAAGTTGAACAAAGAAATTGATTGGAGCGGGGTTTATTTAAAAACAAGAAGTATGTTTTGGAAGTTTGGGTTTGATATAACTAAGTGTTAATAGATGATCGAATTGAAATTGCAATGTATGAGCCAGTCATTGAGTGGTCGGGCAAAACCCGACCACTGTCTGGAATTGTTCTCATAAATCTTCTTTGTTTCTTTCCTTTTTTTTTCCGAACAATACTTCTCCGCGGGTTTTCTCCTAAACGGTATATGGTATGAACTTGTAACTTTCAACATACATGTATATCGACCCTGATCCTTAGTGGTGCATATAACTCTGACGTCATGATGACGTCATCGGGTGTCAAATTACAAGCATTTTTTGTTGAAAAAGTGACAATCTTCTATCACCTATAACTCATGAACAAAATAATCAATTCTGTTCCAACCTCGATGAGATAGACCATTAAATGATGAACATTTTTGTCATGTATGTGAACTCGCTTGACCTTTACTTCAGGGTCAACTGGAAGGTCAAAGTTAGGTGAATTTAAAATAAAGACAGTAGCCTCAAAATCAAAACGAACCGAATTTCTTCCAAACGATTTACAGGATTATGATAAAAACTGGTATGAACTTGTACCCCCATCCGAAGATGTTAAAAAAAATCTGATGTCATCATCACGTCACCAGGTAGCAAAAATTACAAGCAATTTAAGGGCCAAATTTGTGAAAATAGTTTCAGCTATAGATATCTTTAGAACTAAATAGAATATCGAGTTCGTTTTAATGTTGCGTGAGGTTGCAAATGATGCCTCGGGCAATAATTCTTATTCCCAGGCACAAAACTGCTCGACCTTCAATTCCGGTGTTGTTACCGGAAGTGCAATAAAAATTTAATATAACTCGAAAGCAGAGGCTCTTTACTTTAAGCAAATAAATTATGGAAATTTTTTAGAACGGAAGAAAGAACACAAAACAGCATTATGACATCATCATTTGAAAGGGCGCCTTCTAGAGGTACGTTAAATAGGGTTTCCTTGTTTTTTTATTTAAAAACCATCCGTTTAAATGTAGCTAAACCGCCCTTGGTTGTTTTTTTATCAACTTCATATAACTTTGCAAGGTTTCAAAATTATGACGTCATCAGACTGGAAGTTGCTGTACGGAGAATTTGAAAATGATAATTTTGTTTTAATTCTATCATTTGATCCCTGTCTTATGACTTTCTTCATAGCCCAAATAATGAATGGTATCAGATATATAACTTGTACGTGTATATAAATGTATGCTGACATTTGATAAATTTTTTTGAAAATAAGATCATTGGTTGTACTGGAAAGGTTAAATTTTCGTGATCTTTTGTTCTGACATGAACTGTGTCTAATGACATAGTTGTTTGCTTGACCACTCTGCGTTTGTAACTCAACAAACGTCTTAATCTCTAGTTTCTTATTGTGTTAATTTTATTCAAGGCCTATATTTTGTTTAAAAACTATATCCTTTAAAATATTTAACTGATGCTTGGAAAAAAATCACTGATGAGAGTGTTTGAAAAGGCAAGTTATATTTTTGTTATAGTAATATTTTGGGTTGACAATATTTATGGTCTCAAACCAACACAGTCAGATTTAATGAGAATCGGCCACAATTTTGTTGTTTGTCCTCTGAAATCTTAAATGTTTTAATTCAGTGCCTTGGCCACATTGTCCTTAAGAACTACTATCCAATGTGGTGGGAAAGGGGAGGGCATAATTCAAGTGGAATATTGTGGCACAGTGGGCTTGTGTGTCAAATGCAATATGATGTGTTGTGTGTCCACAGGAAAGATACTTTGCACTAATTTCTAGTCTCATTTTGAGATTTGTTGGCATTAACTGTTATGCAAAACCATTGATTGTAGTTGGCAAGAGTTTCATCAGTTATGTATAAGCAAGGGCAGTAATGATGAAGAACCTAAACAAACGTGTTTTAGATGTGTTTTATAAAATAATTAAGAAGGGCACTCAAAATAAGTTTTCTCTACTTGCTATGTAGTTGGCTACTTAATTATTGCCCTACTAGACATCTTCAGTGTTTTCCCATTGGAGTTTACTTATAAATTAAAGCCTATTTTCCCAATTATACATACTTTACATGTATTTTAAGATATTTCTGTCTCTCAAGGAACAGGAATGTATCCTATATAAACGTGCTGCAATAGTTTACCTAAGTATTTGTGTAACTCACGATTATAAATATAATTGTTTGCTCTATATTGTTAATAATAATGCCAAACAGTACTTAATCCTGCTTGTGTTTTCTTGATTATGCAACCTCAATTACCTGGAAAAAGTAAGATTTAGAACTGACAACATCGAGATTTTAATTAAAGTATGTTACACTGCATACACTTATAATAGTACAAATTTCTCTCAAATTTGGAATTTTGTTGAAATATTCTTTTCTCGTTCTCAGACCCAGTTTCATAAAACTGAATGGTGCTTGAGTCTGGAGTGCAACAAGGTAACCAGCAGCAGCGGGGGGATTAAGACTTGACTGTATCCGCTTCTGAACTGTTTTTAAAATATTGGTGTTTGTGTTCTTTTATGACGTTCACATACATAAACTAGTCTGAGTATCGCCCGTTATCCACGGAGCCAATTCTGCCAGAAATTGGCCAAAACAATCCACTCTCTCAAATTTTCTGTCAAACTCGCAATAAACGCAGGCAATGAGTACACCACCATCTTTTCCTGAAAAAAAAAAATCGGTTAAAGTGGTCAGAAATTGCCTCGGATCGCACCACAGAGCATCTAGAAACCAAAAATTTCGGGGCCCTTAAGCGGGCCCCGAACACACACTTTTTGGGGCCATCAAAAAAAAATTTAAAAAAATTGTGCCCCCCCCCCACTAAAAAAAATTGTGTTCTGGATCCGCCCTTGTTTACATTTTGCTAGCTCTAAAAATAAGTATGTCCTTTGCTAAAAAAAAAGTCATATGAAAGTGGCCAGGAATCGCCTCAGATTGCACCACAGAGCACCCAGAATCCAGCATTAATTTTGTCCGTCCTTTAAAAAACCAACACCCCCTGGCAAAAGTTTGTTCCAGCGGGCTTGGCATACATGACACGCCTTTGCTTGCTCAATTATCTTCAGTTGTTCTAGAATATCTTGGTTATTTCTCTCTGCTATATTCGGGCTTTTCCAACTAACCCTGTGTCTGTGTTATTCAGTTTAACTTGACACCATATGCTGCTTTCCACCTTAAGATCTGTCAAATCCTTACATCCAACTGCTTGAAGTTCATTTTTGATGTACACAATACATCTCCTCTGATGGCTGTATCCATCTCACTGTCAAGAGCTGGTTCATCACACCACGATTCTTCCGATAATATACGGTTTCCCTACGTCCACCACAACTTGCAACTCGTTAAACTTGCTGAGCAGACTATTGGCATTGGTGTCATTCAGGAAATATGGTGCATCTGTACTTTTTTTTTTTGCCTCATTTGGCAATTTCTTGTCGTTTGGCAGTTTCGTATCATTTGATCTATGTTGACCACATTGTTAGCCAATATTAGCCAACTCCGAACAAACACTTCAAAATCATTCATTTTTAGCGATGTATGACAACTGCGCATGCGTATTTACCATGGTACTGTCTACGAAGCCATGTAAACTCCTTTTTTGGCATTATTGAGCGCGGATCTCTATTGTGTTGAGATTAGCGTAGTGAGCAACTGAGCAAGCTGGCGCCAGGTGCTTTCTATTGTAGCTTTCGGGCGCGGCGATGATCATTTTACTTTTGAAGTCTTGGAGTACGAACTCCTTGGGTCCTTGCTCTATGGTTATATATACCATGTCGCTTGGCAAGAGAATAACGATGAGTCCGACTGATGCAGTAATATGTCTTGTGGTCGTGTTTCAGCTTCTTGCGATGTTGACCACGGCGGTCGCGGTGAATCCAACGGGGGAAGCATGTGATGTGTGTGAATGCAAGGGACCCGTAGTCATCTGCACGGGGAGAAATCTGACGGAACTACCCAGAGGTATCCCTAATGGGACGAAAGCACTGTAAGTAATCCCAGTGAGTTTGCACAGGGGGAGGTGGGCCTGGGGTGGGGGAGAAGATATGACGTTGAATTTTTCTCTGGTTTTTGGTATTCTGAAAATAGGTCAATGGAAAAGGTTTTGAACAATAAAAATCCAGTGTTTTTTCTTGCTAGTCGAGGCGCAGCCGGACGGGCCGGTGGTTAAGTTATCATACTGGTAATCGGACTTTACATTCTTCATTTTCATTGATCCCAAGAAACCTACCCAATCATTAACAAAATGCTTTCTTGGATTAGGTGGATTCAGTGAACATTAAACATTTGGATCTATCTTGTAACATCAAGAAAAAAATATTGCTATAATTATATTCGCTGATTACGGGAGGGGTGAAAACCCTGCGAAAAACCCTTTTGGGAGAAAACACCGGGAAACTCCCATCCGGCTCCTTATTATTATCTCATTATTATGGCAACCAAGTTTGTTAACTCCGTAGATCAGCACATATCTAGATTTGTATTATCAGAGAAGACAGCGGCAAATACACATATAATTATTTGCAGAAATATTATTACTGACTGAACGTTTTACGTAGTTTAGATTTGAATGGGGTTAGAGAAGTCATGGTTCTCAACTGCACTTGCAAATTATTCCATATGATTGTACCAGTTACAGCAAAGCTTGAGGCATAACATTGTATTTTTTGCAAAAGGAATCCTCAGTGCCATAGCAGTGGATTGTCTGTTCCACGAATCTGAAAAAGTGGTGCAAACATATTTGTCATATACAAAGGAGTAATTTTGTTTATACATTTGTAAACAAGAATCGCCTTTTTATACTCGACTCTTTCTGCAAATGACATCCAATTGAGACTAGCAAACATATCGGCTGAAGGAGTTAAGAATGCACACTTCAGGATTATCCGCGCAGCTCTTTTCAGTCATGTGTACCTTACAATACTACAATAATCTACAGATGGCATAACTAAGCTAAGGCCAACAAAAATACTCGGTCTCTGGTCAGCGCGCGCGTCGATTTTAATCATGCACGTCAACCTTTTTTTCTTCAAATTAACACGGAAGCTACAACAGCGCCCTCTATTGCCGCACCTCCTCAACTTTTTGTACCAAGGAGCAACAAAGGAATGGGGAAATTGCACCAAGGCAAATGATAAAGGGCACCAAGGCACTTTGGGGAACATAGTGGCTTTGTGACAACCCCAAAACTTGGGTATTATGATATTCTCCCTGGCCCCCTACTTATAGCTGACACACTACTGATAATGTTGTAACCAACGGATAACGCATCACCAACTGATAATGTATACTAATAGTCCAGCGGATATGTGAAAAAATTGTGCACTTTTGCATAAAAGCGTGAAACTTGGCACAGATGTTTATATTCATGCGAGAAAATGTTTTAGATGTGGAGCCATCGCAAATTTACCCTTTTAGGGGCGTGGCATCCATTTAAAAAAAGGGGGGCGGGACTTGTCGTGCCCGCAGTGAAAATGGTTTTTCCCACTTGTTACAAAAGCAGGAAACTTCACAAAGACATAATTATATAGATTATTAGTGTTTTTTAATTATTATGCCCACTTTGGAAAACATTGTGCCCATATTTCATGAACGAATAAAAAGTCCCACAGACGTTTATATTCTTGCAACCAGATTAGAAAAAAAGGGGGGGGGGATTTCATTATGCCCACCCTGGAAATATTGTTCCCACACTCATACAGAAATTGAACTTTCCAGAAACATTGACATTCGTGAGTAAAAATTCCAGATGTGGAGCCATCTCGAACACACCCTTTTAGGGTGTGGCAACCATATAAGAAAAAACCTGGAAATATTGTTCCCACATTCATAGAGAAATGGAACTTTCCACAGACATTGACATTCATGAGAAAAACAATTCCAGATGTGGAGCCATCGCAAACACACCCTTTTAGGGGCGTGGCAGCCACATTGAAAAAAAAAAGGGGGCGGGGTTCTCATTATGCCCAACAATTTGAAGCCATCAGAAACTTATCCTTTTAGATGCATGGCATCTATTTTTTTTAAAATGGGGGTGCTACTAATCATTTGCCCACCATCGAACTTTCATAAATGACTAAACTTCACACAAACTTGGTGCAAGATAATATATTCATATGTAGAGCCACAGCAAACTCATCCTTTTAGAGGTTTGAGGGGCCGACTCACTGTGCCCACAATTGCAATTTTTATATTTTGTTGTTGATTTCTTAGAATGTTGATTGGCCCATAACCTATATTATTTGGTAATACAATGACTTACACCAAAGAGCATGGGTAAGTACCGGTAGGCTAACCCGTGTTATAGGGTTCAATGTGTGTATTTGCACCTATATTATCATGCACATCTAAATTCCAGAGTGATTTCATAATTACAAATACACAGCACACAATGGCAGCCCTAAACTCTAACATTTAACATTTAACGGCCATTGGAATCCTTTTTTAGGGGGGGGGGGTGTATAATCCACATTGACAGCAGATTGGGTAACAACACGATGTACTCGCCTCACAAAGTGGTGGACACGTCCACTATGACTTCACATTCAATGAATCTGTGTACACAACCACTTTTGGTCTGTCAGAAAAAAAGGCAGGGGAAACAATGTATTTGGAGAAGTAACACTTGTCTTTCCAGGACTAACTGAGGCACCCCAGTTTATACCCCAATTCAGATATAGCTGCAGTTGAAAGGTTAACAGTAACTGGGTTAATATAGATGAGGCAAGAATGCATAGTGAAAGAAAACAAAGGGTTTGCCAACAGTAACTTCCAACTATAAAGGCGGCCCTACTCCAACACATTAAACAGCTATATGGGGTGGATTTTATTATATAAAAAGAGGATGACTACCCCCCCCCCATTTTATTATGGCTGCCATTTTTCTCGTGAGTTTTAATGTCTGTGGGAATAGCTTCATTCGTTTATGAGATGTGGGCACATTTTTCCCATGTTGGGCATAATGAGAACCCCACCCCCGTTTTTTCAATGTGGCTGCCACGCCCCTAAAAGGGTGTGTTCGCGATGGCTCCACATCTGGATTTTTTTTCTCATGAATGTCAATGTTTATGGAAAGTTCCATTTCTCTATGAGTGTGGGAACAATATTTCCAGGGTGGGCAAAATGAAAACCCCGCCCCCCCCTTTTTTTTTCTTATATGGTTACCACGCCCCTAAAAGGGTGTGTTCGAGATGGCTCCACATCTGGAATTTTTTACTCACGAATGTCAATGTTTCTGGGAGGTTCAATTGGCAAAATGAAAACCCTGCCCCCTTTTTCTTATCCACATCTGGAATTTTTTTCCCATGAATGTCAATGTTTGTGAAAAGTTCCATTTTTCTATGAGTGTGGGAACAATATTTCCAGGGTGGGCATAATGAAAACCCCGCCCCCCTTTTTTATTATATGGTTGCCACGCCCCTTAAAGGGTGTGTTCCAGATGGCTCCACATCTAAAAAAAAAAAAAATTCTCATGAATATAAACGTCTGTGGGACGTTTTATTCGTTCATGAAATATGGGCACAATGTTTTCCAAAGTGGGCATAATAATTACCCCCCCCTTTCTTTTAATGGCTGTCACGCCCCCAAAAAGGTATTTTTGTGGTGGCTCCGAATCTGGAAAACACTATTAATCTATATAATTATGTCTTTGTGAAGTTTCCTGCTTTTGTAACAAGTGGGAAAAACCATTTAAATGGATGCCACGCCTCTAAAAGGGTAAATTTGCGATGGCTCCACATCTAAAACATTTTCTCGCATGAATATAAACATCTGTGCCAAGTTTCACGCTTTTATGCAAAAGTGCACAATTCATCGATATTTTGTCACATATCCGCTGGACTATAAGACAGAAGTTGACCAATACTGTATCACTAACCGATGAATGTTAAAAAAAAAAAAAAAAAAAACCCCGCAAACAACTAGAGATTCGCGTTTGTTGTTACAAACGCAGAGTGGTTGGGTAGACAACTATTTTATGAAACACTGTCCTGTTAAGCTATGAATATTTTTTATGTACGAACAAAGTCGAGTCGTCGGCATACTATAAACAACTCGAGAATTTATTCCGTCTGGTTTGCCGTCATTTAGAAGAAGAAATAAACTGTAGGTGATTTCCAACGATCAGTCAACTGGCAAATCTTTGGAAATACTTACTTTCTCGATCAAAAGGTTATGCATGGTTTATCGTTTTGTTCTCAAAAAGTAATTTCTACTGAGCTGAATCTGCAAAGGGTCAGGTTTTTAACAATTTTTTGAGTGATGTTATTGCTGGAAAGAATAAAGAAAAGCAAATGATCCTACTGGCCTACGCCTTTCAAATGCATATCAAAGCTTTCAAGAGTCATTCCTTAGGAAGATTAAACAAATTCCTAAGGGCGGATCTGGGGAGGAGCAATCGGGGACATGTCCCTCACCCCTCTCCAGATGACTATTTATTAAAAGAATAAAAGTAGAACAGTATATGAAAAAAGCCTGTTTTGAAATTGATGTATCTCCTCTCTGTTTCTTAAGATATGTGAATTATGAATACAAACCTAACCACAGGGGAACACTAGGGAACATAATTATGGGGAACAACGGGTGGACTATTCTTCTTATGAATAGTTAATGCGGTACCCGCTGCTATGTACATGTACATCAGATTCGAACCAGCCAACCGATCCCTCGGGAGGTAACACACTGAGTATACAGTGTTCATACGTCGGTGAAGGGCAAAACCTAATTTGACATAAGCTTTAATTTGATGTGTATCTTAACACCTTGGAGAATTTTATTTTTCCTGATTTTTGGAATTGGGGGTATATTATATTTATCACTTGGGTCTATTGTAGTTTATTTGCCGAGGAGCCTCTCTGGTGGTCTGCTGTGCCCTTGTGGGTGTAAACTTCCGAGGCTTAGATCTGGGGGTTCGAATACAACTCAGTTGGTGATGCGTTATCCGTTGGTTACCACATTATCAGTATTTATTGGGACCACAGTGCCTGAGTTGTGGTTTGTAATAGACATTTCATCGCCGGTGATAAAGAAGAATGACTCCTTTGAAATTGCAAGGGAAATTCCCTGAAGAGTCCGCGCTTGACATGGATGTGCATAGACCTCAATGAAGCCATTCATAGTGGGATTTGGCGCTTGGTATTGACACGAACATTGGAGAAAGACTCTACATAAACACGACATAAACACTACCTAGCTAGTCCGGTCCATGAGGAAATAATTTGCAAAATTTTTATCTCCATTGTTCTCTATCCGTGCCTTTTTCATTCATCGTTTTTCTTGTAAAGGAGTCACGAGTTTATTAAATGCCGCAGGTTGTATCATGGTTGAGCAACGGGGAATACCCTTCATGGGACCCAGTACAATGCTTTGTGACAACCCCAAAAGTTGGGTATTATGATATTCTCCCTGGCCCCCTACTTATAGCTGACACACTACTGATAATGTGGTAACCAACGGATAACGCATCACCAACTGATAATGTATACTATAAAGACAGAAGTTGACCGATACTGTATCACTAACCGATGAATGTAAAAAAAAAACAAAAAAAACAAAAAAAAAACAAAACCGCAAACAACTCGAGATTCGCGTTTGTTGTTACAAACGCAGAGTGGTTGGGTAGACAACTATTTTATGAAACACTGTCCTGTAGCTATGAATATTTTTATGTACGAACAAAGGATCACGAAATTAAATCCTTTCCAGGACAATCATCTTTAACGGTGTGTAAATTTCAGTAAACATTCTATGTTCACATACAGGTTATTTCTTAGTCAAAAACCGGGAAGTGAATACTGATTTAGTTCGAAGAGGATGTGCATGGTGAAGTTAAATAACGTATGAAAATGTGGAAAATATAAGTGTATGTATTTATAACACCGAACTTCCGGTTTGATGACGACACAGTATTTGGAAGCAAAAGGTGAACATTGTAATGGTATCGTTATTTGGGCTAAGATATACAACAATCAAAATGATGGAATTAAATTTAAAATATGATCGTTGGCAAATTCTCATAGAAGTAACTTCCGGTCTGATGACGTCATGAATTTGAAACCTTGCCAATCAAAGAATATCAAGGGGCCATTTGGTAAAATTTGAACCTATTGTTTTAAAATTAAAGAAAAGAAACACTATTTTATATGCCACTAGGGGGCGCCCTTTCGCATGATGACGTCATCACACTGTGTTTTTTTTTTGTATTTTCAGAACCACACTTCTTCCAAGAAGAGATTTCTTTCCACATGGTGTTACCCGAAAACTTCCTCTGTGTTATGATTTTCACCAAGTTTTCATTCAATTTAACGCCTGGCTCATTCAATTTAGATTGAAATTGAAAAATCACGCAGATCGTCATTCGACAATTAAAAAGAATCATTCAATTTCACTATTTAAGCAATTTATCGTCTTGTAGCTTCACTCGTCCCTGTAGAAGTTGTATTCAAATTAAAAGTATCGCGTTGTTCATTCAATTTCGTCTAAACCAGCTAGTAAGGGGTTGATCGGGCATTCCTTTTCATTAATGTGCAAAGTACATATTTCACATTTTGTCAAGCATGTTTTAAGACTTTTTGCATGTACAATTCTGAATTATCTCGGCGTAAATCATATCGGATGTCTTCAATCCGTACATGTGCACCTCTATTTCTTAATTAAAGGGTCCGGCAATGCATTTTTCTTAAGATGATACATTTTGTGCAACTTTCTACTCCTCTGAAATACATGATAAAAACACATATGACATCCTCTTTGGTTAATCTTATTACAAAGTGCATTTCTTCAAACATTAACTTCCATGCTTTTCCGGACTACTGAGGGCGCTGTTGTGATTTCAGGAAGACACTGCTCAGTTTAGGGGTTTTCCTTCAAATTAATCACCAACAAATTGCTAATTGAAAACATTACTTTGTGAGGAAGGGTTGCTTATTGGCTTACTATCATATAGTGACACAACAAAGAATCGTCAAAGAAAAGAAATTATGAGAGCAAAATATCCAAAATTCTATAGCAACTTTTTGTGCTGAAATATAGCCATGTAACATTGATCTGCCCTGAATGACATCAAAGTTTTGCTTTCATTAATATGGAACTTTGCATGGGCATAAAAACGGAGAAGGCACCAAAAACACCCTTCAAAATGGAAAAATACAGCTTGAAAACACAAAGATGTCCTTTTAAGGTTTGCATTGAAAAATTACTTTGCATGGGCCCTTTAAATAATGTGTTCGGTCTGACATGCGCAAGAAAACATTTAAGAAATGACCTAAGAGAAGTGTTCCCGATGGGTACAACCATTGCCAAACATACATGCCCCGATGTCTTGCACGTCCAGAAGTCGTCAAGTTAAAGATATCCCTTGCTTAAACATTTTAACAAGTTGAAAAGATCAACAGTGCAAAAGAAATTGTCTTAGCCCTTTTCATTTAATTAATTTGGTACATCTTGTATCCCTCATATCAGTGAATTTGTTACATTGTCACCAAGATTTTTTTGGATTAAGACCTCTTATTATTTTGAATGACCAAACGATGAAAGTGATTGCCCATAAACAAATTAAAAACGAAAAGCATGGTAGTACGTTATAAGCGCACGGACGTTCGGTAATGCATCAACGTTCAAAAGGTTGCAAAGACTTAATTTAGGAATGCTACAAAATTAAGTCTTGAATGCACCAAAACGAAATAGATTGCCCCAAACCGAAAACGAACATTTAGAGCAAAAGCTTGGTTGCCTAGAAATGAAATTGAATGCCTCCAAAATGTAAAAGAAACCCCAATTTGATCACATCTGTAAAAACCACGCGAAATTGAATGGCTGATAATGAAAATGATTAAAACAATTCGGAAATCGGTCGGGAAAACCTATGATATATCGAGGGAACGAAATAATAATTTGAGGGAACGAAATATAAAAAAAAGCAATCATCATGCATGTCTGTCCCTTTAGGGGCTCCGTAAGAATGACACTTCCGCCGCACCAAATGACTTTTTTTCGCAGATGAATCGATAAATAAAACAAGGCTAGAAACGATGAAAACAAGGCTAGAATTGTTTACTTGTAAAATCGAATAGCACACTGTTAATCCGAAAGTAGAATCCTGGAATCGAAATACAAATACGGTTAATCGCGTTGCTCATTGTTATGTGTTCACTTAATGCAAAGACCAATAGACTTTTATACGAAATAATGGAACAACTATCACCAAAAGTTAAGACAACAAAATCGAACGGAAAAACGGGCGAACGGAATGGTTAAAAAACAGACTCGAATATAATTGAATAGATGAAAGAGAAAACTGCCGAATCGAATGGTAAGACAAAACGGCAAAAAAAACCCCCACAAAACAGCCGAATTGTATGACCGTGCAAGAACTCAAATACGAAAAGAACAGCGAAGGCAGTAATGGAGTTCCATGCCAGTACCCCCGGCGCCAAACTTTGCAACACGCGGCTGGCAGATTTGCCCCCAAAAAGTTGGTTCCTTTGACGGTGGTCGGTGGGAGACTCTTGAGACGTTGATGGCAGCAAACAGGGTCGGCGGAACCGGGGGGGGGGCAGATTTTCTCAGGCCAACAAAAGTGCTCCTCTCGAGGTCATAAGATGAAAAGAAAGCTGCCTTTCAAACACACACGTATGACATCATATATGATCGTGCTACAAATAAAATTGTCTCCGCTCTTGTATAATGCAAAACTGCCCCTCAAAAACACAAGTACCCCTCTCGCAGTAACAAAATTGTGCACCTTCTCGAGATGGGAAACTAGTCCTCGAAAGCACCAATACCCCTTTCGCAATAAAATTGTACCTCTCTTGAGATGGAAAATTGGCCTCCAAAAAGCAACAGTGCCCCTCTCGTGCAAAAAAAATTGGTCTCTCTACATAAATAGGTAAAAGAAACACGAAGAGCAAGATGGACAACGTATTCATAATTTGTTCCTCGTCATATAGGTTTATAGCGAAATAAATGGGACCACATTCTTGTCCTCCACTTTCACACCGACGGAAGGCAAGGGCGGATCCAGGGGGGGGGGCCCAAAGGGAGCCATGCCCCCCCCCCCAAAAAAAAACCCGAAACCATTTTGTTTTTATGTGACGTCGCAATAAAGGTAGGCAATGAGTTCACCACCATCTTTTCCTCAAAAAAACATTGGTTAAAGTGGTCAGACATTGCCTCAGATCGCACCACAGAGCATCTAGAATCCAAAACAATTTAGAGGCCCTTAACCCCACGCCGTAATTTTTTGACCCACTTTTTTGGGGCACCAACAATTTTTTTGGCCCCGCAAAAAATTGTGTTCTGGATCCGCCCTTGACGGAAGGTGCCCCTTTTTCTGAGCAAATGCATGCCCCTTTTCGGTGCCCCCCCCCCCCCCGTTTGAAAAACGTTCCGCCGCCCCTGGCAGCAATTACACCGGTCCTTTGCAATTGTTTGAGAACGGGAAGGCTCTCTTGTTTGGATACAAACATTCCTTCCAAATAGTCTACCTGGTAAATACCTTTCAATCTTCTTTTGAATAAATTTTCAAATTTTTCTTTGAACATTTTGGTCTCTTTTAAAACAGTGAACTCGGAGAGAATTTCTTGCGGGAGATACCTTACGACGGTTTGCTGGAATTGAGATCCCTCGTCAGAATGTAAGTTGTCCTGTGGTGTAGACCGATGTCTTGTTTCCTCTCTTTTGTTTTAATATTATTATTTTCTGTTTTGTGGGTTCTCCAGTGTTGTCAAGGGGAAACAAAAGTCTGTACTGGAGTTATTAAGCGCCCATTGCAGTTGTCGATGATACCATAGGCCTATACCAATCTACTCGTCTGAAAACTGGTATTGTAAATGGGCCTTAATATGAATCACGGTATTTAAAAAAAAAGATGATTCTTCTTACTCTCTTGTGTGTTATCTGCCTTTTCTCGGGTAATGATTGTGACATTGTCAGCTGCACTGTGTTTGCTCAGCACGACATCTGCTCTCGTGTAAATATCGAAGTTAATGTCATATCATAATCCAGCCTTTTTTCACCCTCAGAAATATAGCCAACAACTTGATCGAAACACCGTTTGAATTGCCGGAGTCTGTCAGGAATATGTAAGTCGGAATATGTGATTATATAGGGTACGACGGTGATTATATAGGGTATGAGGGTGATAATGGTACGAGGGTGATTATATAGGGTACGAGGGTGATGATATAGGGTACGAGACTTTTTATTAATTTGGCAAAATTCTATGGATGTCATCTGAGTCAAATTCTTACTGCATTGTTCACGAAGGAAGCTGCTGCGTTCCATTCAAACTTACGAGGATTCCCACAAGACTTGTACACAGTCTTTTTGGCACATGGGCCATCCCCCCCCCCCCACAAGGAATCATCTAAGACGGGGGCTCTTCACATTGTAGTGAAACTTTTTATAAATTTCAAGTACAACTAAAATCACAATGCATATCATGTTCATTCCGTATTTTTGACAGTATTGCACATGGGAATCAACTTCAAGACATCAAGCCCATACTGAGGAACTGTGTGAAAATGATAGTAGCGTAAGTTAATTGGTACTTTTTTGGGTTACAGCCGAATGATATACCCGGGCTACATCCAGCTTGGAGCAAGTTTGGCCGAGAGACATTAGTGAACTACGTGTACTTATTGATTTGTAAAGAACAACGTGCGAGCGCCTCTATATAGTCCAAAGATGGCCAAACGTCACCACAAACTTCTGGTTCAGGCTCCCTGTTATATATTATGATACGCGCGGCTATAACTGGTAACCAGCGATGGAACTTACTGATCTTACTCTTGCCTAGCCTCGACTCCATCCTAGTAAATTCTCCCACGCAGAAATGTTTTGAAATACAAACTTGAACTTTCTCCACAGGGATTTTGGGAACAACAGTCTGCAAATCATCAAAACAGATACCTTCAAGAATTGTACTAAACTAGCATGGCTGTGAGTACATTTTCTTCTTCGTGTTTAAGAGATTGATTTAATTTTAATTTTGTATCCCTTCATTGCCTCCAAATCTTTGATGATAAGTATTTTAGGCCAGTTGGCCATTTGTGTCGGATGACACTTTACAATCTTGCACTCTGCTCCAGTTCTTACATTTTGTCGGCGTTCTAGTAAAACCTGATGAATTGTTTAAAACAAGTTGAATAAATTGTGTTTTAATTTTGCTATTGGAAAAAAAGATTGTTTTTTTTGTTACAAATCCAATTGAATTAAATGCAGTTTACATTTTTTGATTCTTTATTTAATTTTATTACATTTTTCGGTAATGATTATGTGTCGTTTGATAGTCACAACAGTTATAAGGACATCATTCATCACGCCAACCGTTGTGCTTATTTTTTTGTTTGTTAATTTGTCCCCCATCGACAGACTCTTGGAAGAAGACGGAATAACGGAAATACAACCAAAAGGGTTTACGGGGCTGCTAACTCTTAACACGTTGTAAGCCACCATTCAGTTTTGTTTTATATTTAATAAATGGTTTTTACATATATTTGTTTATTGCTATTCCGGCCCCGTTCTCTACCTCGTGGTTCATCGTGTTGTGCTTTCATCTCCATGACGAATCTTGGTTGAGGAATAAATGTATAGCTTCTTAAACAGGGTACATATGAAGCCCGGGAAGGGACAGGGTGGAATTTTCTTTTTTTGGAGTTTGCTAATTCGTTCGCACGAATTACTAATTCATTCAAGTCGCACGAATTACTAATTCGTTCGCACGAATTACTAATTCGTTCGCACGAATTACTAATTCGTGGGAACGAATTGATAATTCGTGGGAACGAATTAGGAAATTCCCAAAAAAAGTTCCACCCTGTCCCTTCCCGGGTTTCATAGGTACACGTACATAGAACACAAGACCTACAACGAAATAGCAATTCGTGCGAACGAATTAGGAATTCGTGCGAACGAAATAGTAATTCGTGCGAACGAATTAGGAAATTCCCCAAAAAAGTTCCACCCTGTCCCTTCCCGGGTTTCATAGGTACACGTACATAGAACACAAGACCTACAAGTCAAAATACGCCAGCATCAGGCCTCACATAAAAGCACTTTATTCTCCCACATAGAATACTCTTTAATACTGTAGTCAGCGGTTAAAGGACAAACAATCATGACCACCACAATTATGTAACATACGAGAAGCATTATTAGCTGATGAAGCAGACAATTTTTGCCTTAATTAATAAATCAACATGAACATGTTTAATTATAAATGACCGTATAAATCACATGTATATAATAATGCAACACACATACACATGCATATTGGCATTTCCATATACAAATCGGGTACAATGAATTGACTGCCAATTTTGGATTTGAGAGGGAGACACTGGAGGACACAGCGGAGCACGATATTCTGTTCAGTTGTCATGTACTTTCCTAAGGCAAGCCAAGTTTACCACCAAATTATCTCACGTTATACAAAAAATACACAGAGGTATATTTATCTAAAATAATAGATAACTAACTGTTGCATTCCTCGGAGTGTTTTCTGCAACTGATGAAGCAAATTTACATGATATGTGATTTTTGGTCGCGCCATGTCGTTATGTGGGTGAAGTTACAGTTTACAGCCATAGGCCGCTTTTACACCTTTTTGGCCGCTACATGACCTGACGATGTGAATGACCTATATCTTGTGCATGTACAGGCATGCGGGGGTTATTGACCTAGAAACACATGTGGTGATAAAATTCTCCATGTGGTTCCATGGTGTGATTTTTTTGTTGCTAAGTTGCTCCCAGGGTTAATATTATCTTCGTTTTTCCTTTCAAACAGTAGGATGACTAAATGTGACTTGAACGTGTTACGGCCACATACCTTTGGGAGCACTTCACCTTTAGTGTCGTATTTGTAAGTATAGCACCGTCTTCCATTTTTTTTTCAAACATAATAATGCCCAAAATTTGAATTGAAAGTGTCAGTATACGGCCACCTGACGTATACATGCAACTTGGGCGCTAGAACTTTTTTCTTCGAATTTTGAATTTTGGTCGAAGTATGTCCGACAAAAATCAAAAGTTGCGCCCATGTTTCGTGGTTTATTCCCTTTGGAGCCTGCCTTAATTAAAATTGTGTAGGCCTCGTGGCCTGGAGCATTGGATTTGTGGTCTGTGGGTATAGGTTGTGGGTTCCAGTTCAGCCTGTGGTTATGGTGTGTGTGCCCTTGGGCAAGGCACTTTGTCACTCATTGCTTCTCTCCACTTCTTGTTTAATTATGCAGCGTTATTGAAGAGTGTAACTTGGAGGAAATTCAACCTGATGTGTTTATAGATCCAACGAAAGAGAATATTTTTTACAAAAGCATGGCCGGTCTGTAAGTAGTGGTACATTTAAAGACTGTAGGCCTATACGACTTGCAGAAAATAGATTCATTTGACGAGGTAATGAAATCGAAAATTGAGCTGTCCTTTGATATAAAAAAAAACACAGGGTTTGCGTTAACCATAGTACCCACATGGGGTGGTTTTATATTATTTTGATTATTCCTCGTTTTGAATAAATGGGATATGGGGGTTAAGCAGTTGCACACCACTGACCTTATTGAGATGTACGTGGACCCAACGGGAGGGCGCTATATGGGCCTACCGAGTGGGTAGGCCTAAAGTCTTTTGCATTTACCAACATTTACCAATTCCAAATAGCGCCCCTGCTGTATTGTATCCGCCATAGAAGCTAACGGAACTAGCAATTGTAGTTGTTAATGAACAACCACAAGGCTGTTCCCAAAATATTTTTGATTTTCTATTAGATGATAAAAATTGATTTAAACTCTTTTTCGAAAACTGTAACTTTTAAACTTGAAAGTTATATTCTTAAATATTTGCACTTCCAGTAACACCAGAAGAGTCACATGACCTTGACATATCAGCAGGCATAAAGTTTGGTGTCATACCTTATCATATTTTTGAGATATTACTGCTGGAAAATGCCTCATTAAATATTCATGACATAATAACTTTCGAACAATAGGCTAAACGGTAATGTCAATGCAATATTTTTTTTATCTTTGAATGACACTTCATGCTAATAATTATAAGGAATCAACCCCATCAGATTTATAATAAGTGAGATATTCGAGTCTTAATTTAATACTCCCAGTAACACCGGAAGTAATAGTCACATCGTCAGGCCAATGTAATGGAATATATGGCCAATAACTATTGATAATTTCTTATCATATTGTTGAGATATGGTGGCCACAAATTAGCCTCATTCTTTTATTCTTGACGTCATAACATGAGAACAATAAACTTCACGATTATCATGCAACACATTAATCTTCGAATGTTATTTCATGCCAAATGGAGGTATAAATCCTTTCAGACTGCTAATTCGTGAGATCTGATATTAAGGGTATAACATTAATACCCTCGGTAACTCTTACGTAAGGATCACGTACATTACCTTGACATTTTACTGTCTGTCGAGTTTCGTAACGATCCCGTTTTCGCTTGCATAGGTGTGATTTGAAACATAACGTTTTTGATTGACGTCAACATGATATCACACAGTTATCACTTTTTGTTCAATGTGAATCTTCTTGCAAACCTATTACAAAAAGAATTTTGAATTCAGCGTGTTGCGTTCGTGAGATTTGGCTATACACCTCAAACCTAAAAAAAAATCCTCACAACAATTCACGTGAGGATGTCATTATAACGTCACCTCAAATATCACATATATGACATCCCGGTCTCTACATGCAAAGACTCAACCCAATTGGACAAGTAATTCAGGAAATATAGGCCTGCAAAGAATGCAACTTTACGAGTGTGTGTCATGTGATCGACGATGACGTCATCGTACGTCATTTCTTCGGCTCATGTCTTTAGATGGTGGTATGCCAAGTTGGAAGTACACGTAGATCGGATTTTTTAAAAAGTGTCAAAGTGGGGTTGCAGAAAAATCATATACAGTGGTTGGGGTGTTTGATTACTCCAAAATACCTCTCCGGACATAAAGTAGACTTCTATGAATTATGCCTAATTACAACTACTTTTGTAATTTGGAAACGGTTTTAAAGGTGGATAATGCGATTTTCTTACGAGCATTACATTTCTGCCCCAACGGCAACCTGGCCAGTTTTATGGTCGCACAAGGGTCGAGGCCCAAAGGTCGCAGCCCTGTGTAAAGGGGGTCTAAGTCACAACCAAGTTAACCCTATCCCACCAGCATGTGCATTAATGTGTATAGCGGGGTATTTCGTATTCTGTGCCATCTTGATACCGGGGAACAGCTAAAAATGATAGAATTGGGGATGAAGGCGTTGTGAACTTCAATAGATTGGCTTGTAAAAAGTTTGCAGAATTTTATTGTTTTCTCTTCGTCTAATATTTCTTTTAAAATGTTTTATATTTAGTTTTTTGTCTAAAAACAAAGTACGGCAGATCTCTTCGGGTGCGTTCCATGGAGTAAAAGAAATCAATGACCTGTAAGTTATCCATATTAGTTATCCGACGAGTGTGAATGGAGCACGGAATAATTTGTAATAAGTTTCCCATTTGTACGGGGCAAAAGGCGCAGTGCAACCACCCACCCACCCACCCACCCAATTCATGGGCGTCGCGAGGGGGGTGGCAAGGGGGGGGGGGCACTTTTCCATTGGAAAAGCCAAAACAAACAAAAAGGAAAAAAAAGGAGAAAAAGAAAAGAAAAAGAGGCGCGGAGTCATAGTGTTGTAATTTGAATGGGTTGGGGGAGGGGGGCAAAATGTCCCTGCCCCCCTCTAAAACTGATAAATCGAGAATGTGTTGAGATATACAGGCATTTTTTGGCAAAAATATGTTTTGCCCCCCTATAGAAAAAAATCCTGGCGACGCCCATGCCATCCATCCAGACTGGTTACTAGCTCCGCTGTTAAAGGGGGGGAATTCAAAAAATGTTTTGGAAGTCTGTTGGCATTTTCGAAAGCGTAAAAGGTTTTTTTAACAAGTGGGAAAAACAATATTTGGAGTTGTAGGGAAGGCAACTTGTTTTAGATTTTAATGACAGTATTTGTCATCAAATAGAAATAATTGCGTCTTCATGGGTAACATTAATCCATCCATCCATCCATCCATTTATCCAGACTTCCAGACT